>JANHFX010023803.1:6452-30662 GCA_027560015.1 Chloroceryle amazona
TGCGCCTTCCTGCTCCTGTCGGCCCGGCGGGAGGACAGAACAGCTCGGAGCGCTCGCTCGGGGTCGTGGGCAGACATCTCGCTGTAGGAGCAGTTCAGTTCCTAGGGCACACACAGGCACGTCAACGTGCTCCAGAGCAGGAGGGGCAGGTAAGCACTTTGCATTTCTTTGGAAGCTCACGTTATTAAGTTTCATGCAGAGAGTTTAAGGGGGTGAGTTTAATACTCCCAGAGCTGTCGCCACGGACAGAGCCGCTTTCCTCAACCAAGTACAACCCGTAACACTTAAAATGCTTAGAAAACAGACAGGAGTATTTCCCCCTGAATGAAGAGCTGTGTTTTACTGCGTAGGTTTTACTCGGGAGGCTCCTTCTCCTCACCACAAACAAAGTAGTTTTTGCATCTGCCCCATTTGGAAGGGGAGCTGGTGAGGCTCTGAGTGCTCTGCTCAACGTATTACACCTTCACAGATCTATCACAAAAGGCACCTCCTAAACACACTGACCAGCTCTAACTCCAGCTGCAGGCACGGAGGATAGAGATGGTATCAAAGGGAACAAGCTGCTCCTAGGGCTACAGCTTAATGGCAAAAACCTGAAGAACTCGCTCTGAATATTCAAGGCAGGAAGAATCGTGTAGGAAAACCCAAGATCCTCTGTGATAATGACAAGACTCGCATTTGCAGCGCACATGCTGCAAAGTTTTGATGGGTTCTTAGTTTTTCTTCAGAAAAAACTAAGGCTATGTTCCAAAAACACAGGCCAAATTCCATGGAAAGGGGTTCTGCCCCCCCAAGAAGGGTTCAGCAGCAGAGGTGAGCTGCTGCAGTCATGGAGCAGAGAGGCAGCAACCAACCATCTGCCGCTTGTCCTGTCGCTGTCTGGGTCAAACCCTGGGGAAGTTGCCAGCTGCTCCTCAGAGCAGCCTCGGGGTAAAGAGCTGCCTCTGGCTGCAGAGCCCTCCTGCGCGGCTATCTCTGTCTGCTCTGGGTCAGCGTTGGGTGGGAGACATCCCACAACAAAGGCCTGCAGCAAAGTGCTGGAGGAACAACGCGTGCTCGAGAGACTAAAAAAAGACACATCAGAGACACCGGCTGAAAACTGGCTTTGTGGAGCCAGAGGTGGGAGCCTGGGGGTTGAGCTCCTTTCAACACTTCATGCTGAGGAAACATCTGGCCATTTTCCCCTGCAAAGGCTCCGTAATTTCACCCCCTGAAGCTTGTTTCAGGCACCTGGTGAGAATTTCACCACGCTTTATCCTTTCCTCCACAAACATCCACAGCACAGCTTGTTTCTTAGTGATGTTACCAGACACTTACCTTGGAAAGTTCATACAAACAGAGAACCTGTCTGCAGTAGTTCCTCCCATGGACACATTCATCTATGAGAGCCTTCAGACTGGCAACAACTTGATCATCTGGAGATGGGGCCACAAGGTGTGTCCAGTCTTCTGAGCTCGACGCTGGAAACAAAAGTACCATAAATTCCTTTCTCATAAAGGCAGATGACAGCAGCAAGCCTCCTAACTGGAGCAGGACTCCAGAAATCTGCAGCAAGTATGTAAGAACTTCATCAGCCTTTGAAAACTCAACTCTTGATACCTTTGATTGTGATTTTTTTTAAAGTTCTAGGGTACAAACAACATGACTGAACAGAAATGAGCCAAAATATCCTCCACTGTATCTCAGATGTGAAATTTGAGTGTAAGGGTCCAGCAGCCTTTCTGATGGCTGAGGCTTCACTCATTCTCTTCTATTAAGCTTCATACATGTTAGTATTAGAAAGTATTAGTATTAGAAAGTAACATTCCAGCTGAGACCTTTCTCACTCAGGCTTCATAACAGAGCACGGAGTACTTTATACAGAGACGTTATCGGCCTGGGTTTGATCAGAGACACCAAATCCTCTCTCATGTACAAAGAATTCAGAGACATCTATTAATTGAAGCATTTGCACGTTTTCAGCTCCAGAAACACACTCGAGATTTACTAGAACGTGTGTTCCAAAGGCAGGAATGTAGGGGAAGTCAGTGCTGTGCTTTACTGGTGCAGAACTGCAAACACCGAACGGGGAAGAGCTTATGGAAACTGCACACAGCAACACCCTGCCTGAAGCACAGCCAAGAAACCTCTGTTACAAGGCTTCAAATTCCTTTCACTAGAGGACTGGGGGGCTGAGGAGATAACCTGGTGTCAGGAAGGCCTCATTTCCTGCAGAAAGCTCTGGGGGAAATTGACCCTGTAAGGAAAGAGGCAGAACCCAGTGGAGCCCCAGCAATGGCATCCATTGGTTGGTGTCACTCACCGCCTGGGACTCTGCCTTGCTGAGATGCGCTGCTCTCGGATGCCTTCTCTCTGGCTCCCAGGAGAGCCTGGATATTGGCGTGTAGCTGGTCCAGACCAGCCTCCCCCGAGGCCAGAGCTCGGCAGTGCAGTACCAGGGAGACATCCCTGCTGTAGAGCTGGAAATACTGACAGACGCGGCTGGCTTCGTGCACGCTTCCCTCATCGAGAAGGCATCCGACCAGAAACTTGAGCGATCCCTCCTCCTCACCAGTCAAGGTCTGCTGAGACTCTCTGAATGCAAGCCCCTCTAGTTTCAGATACTTTGGCGTGTTCAGAGCAGGGTGCTTTGAAAAAGAAAACTCCTTCGCTAAGTTATCAAAGGTGAGGTCTCCGTTGACTCCCCGGGAGGAAAATCCCACCTGGCCTGGCCCCTCATCTGCAGGTGCCGTTTGCTGTGCGATGCGACAAACCCAGACCTGCTTCTCTATGTCTTCCAACGCGTGCAGCGACACCGCGTCGCTCTTGGCTAGCCAGTGGCCAGCTAGAGTCAGCAGCAGATGCCTCTCAGGAGCTGAAGATTCAAATCCTGCGTTTGCCTGATCCAGGAAAAAATCAGATGCAGCTTTGCTGGAGATTGAGTTTTTCGTGAAGTTGTCGTTACATTTTTTCCAGAATTCAAGTCTTGTTTGGTTTTGATGCCACTGGCCAACGTCTCTTAAGTGATGTAGATCCCTTAGAACCTGCAAAATTCACAAGAGCTTGTGAACAACTAACACAAAATTGTGTTTCAGGAGGGCTGAGAAGTAACCTTCTCAATCCTGCCAGCAACAGGAGCACGGAGAGGCGAGTATCACACTTAGCTGCTGTACCTCTCGTAGAACTACGCTGTCCACGGGGAGTTCAGCAAGTGCTGCTACGTCCCGAGCCAGGGCAAACATCCCCTTCTCCTGCAGCTGCTCCAGGATCGACCTGCACTCCCTCTGAAACGTCTCCACACGGTAACCGCTCAGGATGGAGCGATTAATCGAGACAGAGGAGTCCTCCAGGGCCTCGCTGAGCGCGCAGAGTTTCTTCACGTAAGGCCCTGCTTTAAAAGAGCATGAACAGCTAAAGGCAGCTGCTTCTGATACCTGAGGAAACCCTGCTCCCTATTTCCACGTGCAACCCTGCCAGAGGAGCACAGATTTTGCACTGCAAAGCTTTCCCAGGACTGAAAATAAGCTCTAACTCCACAACTAAAATGCTTCTGCAGATAATCTGCGTGCTCCTCGCCAACACTTGCACATCATCCTTCTCCCAAACGGACTCGCAGGCGTTTTCACCACTACAATTCACCCTAAGGACCAAGGCTGGTTACAGAAATTCTTATACAAAAATAAACCAGTGTGAATACACTCAGCAGAAACACACAGTCGCTCCGGATCCGCCGTATGTGGTCTCTGGATTGAAGCAGCCATCCCACCTAAGAGAGGGAGCTGTATTTACCATCGAGGAGAAGATTATCTGCCGAAGCCAACAGCTGTAGGAGTTTTCCCAGTTCATACTCCGTTCCACACTGCTGCAGCATCAACTCCAGGAGGAACAATGCTTGGCATTCCAACCACGGCACAGGTAATTGTGAAGCTGCTGGTTCATCTTCAGTTTTAAGCTGTGGGGATAAAGATTTTTAAGCATTAGGATTTAATTTCTTGGTTTTGGCAGTCTGGTGGGAATCAGACTGGAAATGGAAGGTGTAGCAGATCTGCCTCCTGCTTTAAGGAACAAGGAACTGCCATTCCCAAGAGGACACCAATCCATCACCGACACAGGTTTGGCTTTGATCCTAAAGTAGGCAATTTTGTGACAGGGTGACCAGCAATTACTCCTGATAATTGTGGAAGAGATAAAATATGCAATGAGGATCAGAAGTGGATGCAATAAGGATCTGGCTTGAATTGCAGGAAGGAAACCCACTAATGACATGGAATGTTAGTTACAGACATACTCAGGGAACTAGAAAATTGTGATGGAAAGGAAAGAACTGAAGTAATTTGTGGAAATGTCTCTGTGTGACCAACAAGGAACACTGCACGAAAACACTCTGGTCCTCTTAAAGCCAACTGCTCCATCAGGGTTTCACTCCAAGTGTGTCATTCAGCTCCCTCAGCCATTTTCCAAGGAAAGTCTAACAGCTCCCAAAACTACAGCGATACCACAGACTTCAGAAGCTCTGAAACACATTCAAGAGAGCTGTCTTTCTCAAACAGATATTCCCTGTAAGTCACTGATCAGCGCAGCGCTGCCTTGGTGAGTCACTGGAATGGATTCCCAGAGATGTTGTGGACACCTCATCCCTGGAAGTGTTCAAGACCAGGTTGGATGGGGCTCTGAGCAACCTGCTCTAGTGGGAGGTGTCCCTGCCATGGCAGGGGGTGGGAACAAGATGATCTTTAAGGTCCCTTCCAACCCAATGCATTCTGGACTCTATGACATACCCAGGTCAGTACAGAGCAGAGAACATCCCATAGTTACTCACTCACCACAAGTCATTCAATTTGCCAACCGTGGCCCTACCCGAGCGAATGCCAACCTCCAGGCAGCAACCTGCTGGCACAAGGAGCCCGACAGACAAACTGCTGCAGCCTCCTCCTTCACCAGTCAGCTCCTGGATCATTCTGAGCACACCCTGTTTCCTTATTTTCATATATGACATTAGAAAGACCCTGGCAATGACATTCAGAGAAAATGAATTTGCTTACTTTTGTGAGACTTTCCTGAAACTGGTCCAGTTTGGTTTTAGCTTCGCTGTATTTTTTACAGTTCATGCACAGTTCATACATCTCCAGTATATATAGAGAAGGGGAATCCTTCAAGACACAAAAATAGGTTATAATGCTTCTCTAAAAGTACCACAATAAATGTAGAGTTTGTCTTTCTCAGTACTAGAACATTAAAGTTCTCATTTATGACAATTACATGCCAGGCTGATGTATGATCTGAAAACCTGTCCAGTGGGAAGAACTTCCATTCAAAGATTTTCTTACATGACTGGGAGTTTTGGGTCAAGAAACAGTGGGGGAACCTCTAGGCCACCTCCCCTCCAAGAGGACCTGAGATGCACTCAGCTGTACCCCTAAGATGACATTACCTTACCTTTAAAAAGAGCTGGAAGCCGTTTAGAAGTGTTTTACTTTTTTGCTTTCTCAGAAAGACTTTCCAGATAACTGAGAGGTCATCGAGATCCCATTCGTGATGTTCTGCTGAGCTCTGAATGTGTTTTGTCGCTTCAGCTCTGGTGTCATCATCTGCAGCAGTAATTATCCAAACGCAGAGGCAATGAATGATGTTTGCATCCTGTCAAATGACAAAAATGATGGGTTTATAATAACCAGAGGCAGGCATCGCCTTGGCCAAGTATCACTTGGCCAAACGTGTCATCCTACTCACAATTACTACCAAAAAACCTCTGTGAATGCTCCTACACATTTAACATTTACGATAACTGGGCACAACCATCACCTTATTCCTCTAACAGCAAAATAACTCCATCAGTACTCACTTGGAAACACGCTGCTAAAATGCTCAGAATGGGAGCGTGCTCTCTGAGTCCTTCAGCCAAGAGGTAACCCCAAGGGTTGGGCTTCCCCTGACACTGGAAGAGGATTTGGAAGAGACTATCTGTGTATTTGCTCCTGAACACGCTGCTTTGAGGACTGCCTGCCTCGGGACACAAAAGTGGCAGCTTCTCCAGGGCCAACATCAAGTGATCTTGTAAAACAGGAGTGAAATCTGGAAGGATAGAAATGACCTAGGAAAAGAGAACCAAAAGCATCAAGAGAGTGAGATGCAAAGAGGAGGTGGGGGAAGAAGGACCGAAGCATTAACTACACAGAGAAGACAAATAAAACATTTTTAAATTGGATTTTTTTTTTTTTTTAGAATAATTTTGGAGACTTGGAGAGGGAAAAGTGTTCTGCGGGTGTGAATTATTCTAATAAAATACGGAAGCTCATCCATGACAAAAGGACATTCCTGATAAACTCTACCTTCATTTAAAATCACTGCCGGATCGCTCACCTCAGCTGGCTGGTAGCTGTACAGCTGGGCCTGGATGATGAACTGCAGCCACTCGCCAGATCTGGCACATTCCTTTAGGTAAGAGGTACTCGGTCTGATATCATGGGCTTGACAGAACTGCATCACCAAAGACCACTGCCTTCTGGAGTCACTAGAGGTCCTGCACGGAACAGAAACAGCTTCAGCTGTCATGAACCGGTGTCTACACCCGACGCTAACGACGCCTGAACTCATCGCGCGGCCCGGGATCTACTGCCTGCAAATAGCAACACCAGCACTTCCACCACCTTCTCTATGGATTAGGTCACATTCTGCTCTGGGAGCCTTCTGCTACACCCTGCGGATGGTCCCACCCACCAAGGCAGCTCCACTGTCCTGTCTGGACAACGGTGGCTTGAGAAGCCAACCGCCCTTCACTGCTGCCTTCAGAATTTAAATACTGTTGTTCATTTGACTGCAACAAACCACAGACAGAGCTCTTCAACATCACCTGAATACACGACCGGTAGCATTTGGTGCTCGGTCTCAATTGTCCAGCAAAAGCCTTTAAACCATATTTTACTCACTTCTTTATTCCTTGACTCTCAATTGCATCCCAAAAGGCTTCTTCTAAGGAAATAAGAATTTCTGCTGCGGCCGCTTTTTCACCACTGGACAATTTTGTAAGCTTTTCAACTGTTTGAAAGAACATGTTATTATTTCTGAGATGCTGTTTGGGATTAGAATAACAGAAATAGATTCAAAAGTACCAGAATCGAGAAGCAGAACAATCCCTGTTAATGTAAATGACCCAACAGCTACGCCAAGGCTGGTGTCAGGGTGGCTATGTGACTCTTGAAAAAGAATTTCAATTTTCAAATCACAGAAACTGGTTGTTTGGGGTTTTTTTTTTTAAGTTTTTTTTAATAAGCTCTACCTATAGCTTTAAGTAACATATGTATTTTTAGAATGGTCAGGAATATATAAATAAATGCCAGTAGTTTCCTAGTTGGGAGAAAAGACACTGTGGACCTAGAGTTAGAAATTTAACTTTCTAAATTGATCCCAGGAATCAACTGAATTTCCTTCAGCTTGGAACATCTGATTTCACTGTGGTTCTAGGACAGTTTTCAAGCATGAAAAAGAAGAGATTTGTTAGAGTCCCTCTGTTTAATCCTCCAGTAATATTATTACAACATTAGGTTGGACTTTAGTAAATATTACACCGAGTAGCAGCTGCTGAACAGCATCTCTCAGATACTCCTGCAATTCTGGCTGTGTTGTGACATTCTCCCTCCTGTAACTGGTATCCCAGGGGCAAAATGCACCTTCAAATTTAGCAAGGAGCAGGAGTACAAGAGCAGCAGAATTCTCAGCTCTTCCAAGGACAGGATGGTTTTACTGCATTCCCGACAAGTTAGGAACGACCTTTCAATCCATCCCTGCTTCTCTTCCCAATAAACAGACAACACTTGATCTTAAAGCAAAGACAAGACACCCTTACCCAAAGATTCTTTTATCTGATTGTGCTGAGATTCTTGCTTTCTAGCTCTGTAAGTGAAAATTACGTTTGCAACTTTCAGGTCGACCCTGAGTTTGAGGCTGTCGAGACCGAGCAGCTCTAGAAAACACACGGAGGCTGCTCCGACCGAAGGCAGGCTGAAGGAAGAAAGGGCTAAGACACAGGCTTCGTCTCCTGCTTGCTGAATCCTGAAACCAAAAAGGACACCAGTTAGCATCTAGGATTTTGAACCCTTCTAAAAACACGACTATTCCCCACCTAGCAAAGCACCTACAAGGTTTACGAAACTCACAGACTTTATTTACATACCAAAAGTAAAATAAATTAATTATAAAATAAAAAATGTAGGTATGAGAATTAAGCCTCACAAATGATTGAGCAACCTGCTCTAGTGGGAGGTGTCCCTGCCCTGGGCCAGAGGGGTGGAACGAGGTGATCTTTAAGGTCCCTCCCAACCATAAAATGGTTTCATTTTATGATGCTATGATAAGCACGGAGTTTGCAACTTAGTAAAGTTTAGCAAGAACTAAACCAACTGCATTTGATATTGTAATTAATTAAAAGCACTTGCCAACGGTTTTGGTGCAAAAAGCCCCATCAGAGAGTTTACAAACATCGGGAGCTGAAACTGCTGTGCTAATTTTGAATACACTTCACAGTAAATTTAGTACCTTCGAGCAAGATGTGCAGTTTGACTGTATCCTTTTGAACACCTGATTTTGAAGATTTGGCCAGAAAATGTAATCCCTTCAGTCTCCAAAACATTATTTATTAATTTAACTAACAGGGTGTCATCCCTGGGAAATGTCCAAGACAAGGGAGATCTTTTTTCTACAAAGCAATTGAGAGGCTCAGGTGCCTGGAAGAAAAGCCTCCCTGTGTTTGCTATGACTGGAACATTTTCCATTCCTTGCTCTCATTGTGCAGAATTTATTTAGTTAACTGAAGATATCATATCTGAGAAGACTTACAACTCTTTGGGGGATTTGCTCTTCAGTAACTGCTGGACCAAAAAGGTACCAAAAGCAAATGATGGACGCCCATGCTGCAAATAGTACAAAAAATCCAGTCGTTCCATGATAGCGTATTTGTTCACCAGTTCAGGGGATGAAAAGTGAGGAAAGTCACTTGATGCATCTAGAAAGAACAGCGTCATTATTAGGAGCTGATGAATAGTGGAATTAAACATAACAAATGGCTTTCAGCTACAAACCATGAGGTGACAATCCAATACCTCTCTTCTGTCTCAATTCAAATCTCAGCACACCCAAACCCCGTGGAAATTCCACTTCTCATTGTAAAATCAGAACTCCAGATCAATTCTTAGGCCCTCAACTTCTAAAAGAAAATACAGCTTTTCTATCTCATACCACGTTTAGGATCAATTCTGTCTGTGATCAATGGGAAAAGGATAGAAGTTCAAAACAAAATCTTAGCAATTTGCACTATTTTTGTAAAAGATGGGGCCTTCTGAAGAAGTTACTTGCCAAGTCATTCCACTGGAAGGTCTTTTATCCCTAGCAAAGCATATAAGATTTGAAAAGTAACATACCTGACACAGCAAGGGTATTTGTTGACTGCCAGCCAAATAATTTAGTGGGATCAAAGGGCACTAATGACTGAAAGATTAGAAACAAAATATATTGAGACAGCTTGAGATTTTCACATCAGACCAGGCTACAGAATATTTCAGGGAGCTATTGCAGCAGACAACCAGGAGAGGCTTGTGATGCTGTCAAGCAGCGATGTATCTTGTGCAGTTCTCTCTCCAAGGTACAGATTTATCTACTCTGTGGCATCAGAGCCCAAATGAGTACCAGGGAAGTGGCTCAGACTCTGCTCTGAGGAAACAGGGAAGGACCATGCGTAAGTATTTTGCTGAACTGTGATCGTGGCCAAGTTAACACTTTCCTAACATTGAGTAATTCGTAGCATTTCTTCCAGCTTATCTCCTACCACAGATCTGAAGTAAAAGGCATTTGCCCAGAAACGTGTCACAACACTCCACGAGGCACTAGCCTTGAATTCTAAACCCAAATTTCCCTCAGACAACTGAAAACATCTTAATTTCTGTAAAACTAAACAGCGTGCCCACCGAGCAAGAGCATCACTTCTCTGGCATTCCAGGACTGCTGAAGTTCTGCACTGCCACTGCCTTTGTATACCTGGGGGAGCAGGAGCAGCCACACTCAGGGTATTTAGCCACCACTTAAAAAAATAATTACATGTTCAGAATGAAGCTATGAACTTTTAACTCCAAATTAAAGAATCCAAGGATTCAATGTATGGTCCCCACCCTCCGGGCTTTAGCTGAAAACAAAACTTCTCTTAGTTTACTTTTGTCCTGCCAAAAAAGCACTCGTGTACCTGAAGCAGATGGTAAAGAGAGATGTCAGGTGGCAAAATTCCATGAGGAGTACACGGGGGAAAGAGAGCGGCTTTCAGTTTGGGGTAAGGAGTCAATGCCATTTTTAAGAGCTGTGGATCAACTTTCTTGAGAGGCTTTTCTGTATCTTCATTCTGAAGAACCTGCATTGCAAAGAAGCAAAATTGTTTCACTCCAGAGAAGAAACTGCTTTAAGATAATAATAAATCAGTCTTTGAATGTGCCAAACAACCTGCCTTAGGGGACTGGGACATACAGTGATAACACAGTATCATTTTGTTCCCGGGAAAATCCTTTCAAGTTGTATTAGCCATCTCTGCAACAGTACCTGATGGGTTAGGTTACTGTGCTGTGTGTCAAAAGGCTGCCCGTGCTAATACATTGTCTTCCAGCACCTGGCTCACCACTTCAAAAGGGTCTTGAAACTCTTTTTCCAAACTAAAACTACTTGAAGAACCCAAGTGTTTCAGCTGTAACTGTTACAACGGAGTTAAAGACTCCAGCTCCTGTGCCTTGCTACTTCCAAACCACATCTCCTCAAGCCGCTCTACCCTTCGGTCACGCTGGACCCAGATTTTCACAGGAGAAGAAGTGAACTGATGGCACTGGTGTTTATTTGCATTAACTCACTCCTCTGAGTATTCAACACCCTGTGAGAACATCTCCAGTGACACACAGTACCTGATCGATACCTCCAGGCGCGTACATCGTAGTAGCAAGTGCCAAGAGCGTCCGTCCTTCCAGCAGCATGCTACTCACGCTGGCTTGGTTACTGGGAATCAAGATCTGAGCATTTGCCAGGCTAGCCTGAAAAATCATCTTGGGATCTTCAAAGAGAAAAGGGGAGATTTCATTTCATGCAAACCCAATATTAAATCATGCATTAAAAACACTCTATGACTATGATAAATGTTGAATTTTCTACTTTTTTTTTTGTTATTAATAAAGTTCATAGTTAATTTTTCTCCATTTAAGCACAGATAAGCTATTCTAAATTTCACATCGCTTTCCCCAGTTCCAAAGCCCAGTTCTACCTACCCAGACTGACTTGGATGGACTCCCCCAGTTTATCACTGCCTTGGTTCCATTCTTTACCCTACACAGATCACACGTTCTGAGAAAGCTTCACTTGGACTTCTTTTTGTCATTTAATGTGTGACTTTACAGATGTTTGTTAAAGAGTTGAATCATTTAAGGGCGCAAATTTCACTGAATTTCAATTACAGTAACAAAAAAAGAAAGCAAACACATAGTCCAAGGGGTAGAGAAGTCAAAATGCACCACGAGAGCAAGCTTTCATTTTAATAGTATGTGCATTTTGAGTTCTTCTGTTCAACCTGTTGGGAATATAATCAAATTGGAGGCAGTGATGATCACAGACAAAATAATTCTCACGTGTCTACAGCCTCCAGATCTTTCTGCACAGTTTAAGTAGGAATTCTAATCCACATTCTAGAGGTGAGGAACTGAGGCACACGTAAATGATTCGCCACAGTCAAAAGCACATTTGCAGCAGAGCAGAGACCGAAACGCGGCTGTGCCAGCACCTGGTGAGCAGCACAAACATCAGGCCACCTCCCGAGAGGCCAAGCTCCTACCTTGGGGGTTCCTGGCAACCCCTCGACACTGCACGAGGAATTCAAACCAGGGATGCGCTTCATGCAATTCCTTGTTGTCCAAAATAGGGCAATTTGAAGGAGTTAAACTGGAAATGAGAAGAGTAGCAGCACAGTGAAAACACAGTCTCTGCAGCCATCCTCTGCCCCAGTGTAACAGCGCCTTCAAAAGTCACCAGCACCTGACTTGCTGTTACAGTGACTCATTTCACCTGTTCTTATGACAGTCAAATCCCATCACCCTCCCCTACAAGACATCCAGCTTTAGCTGGTGTGGCAGCTCTGACAGTTCCCTTCTTGCAGATTCTGTTTCTGGGCTTGTCTGCTTCCATAAATCAAAGTAATAGCTTCAGACCTGACACCCCCCCCCGACTTTCCAAAGAAGGGTCTTGACTCACAAGTACCACTCTGTCTAGTTTAAATATGTTGAGCAAACTAAAGCTGACCATGCAAACAAAGGAAACAAAACACCAACCAAACACACACAGACAAGCAACCAATCAAAACACCAACCTAACAAAAAACACCACATAAAACCAAACCAAACCAACAACAACAGAGATCTGTTGGCTGTTTTCTGGTCTGCTTTTACCTTCTTAGTAATTACACTGACAGATTGGAGTCAGAGCTAAGAAATTTTAACTGTGAAGTATTCATTAAGTGGACAGTATTCCTCTAGTTCCCACACTTCATAGTGCTTTCTCCTTCAAATCCCAGCTAACCCTGATTTAGATGGAAACCAGCAATTTCTGTATTTGCAAACAGATCAAGAATGAATTCATAGCTGTGCTCAGGCCAGCGTTTCTGAAGAACAAGTTGCCTTGGCTCCTTTAAGATTGCATTGCTTTTACCTTCATACTAATTACACCTAGAATTGTTCCCTTTGATGACTGACACTCAAATTAATACTGACAAAGCAACCTGAATAAAGCTTTAAAAGAAACCTAACCCACTGCCCCACCGTCTTCCATTAAATGACACTGTTGTGACCCTCCCTTGTCACAGAAAACTCTTATCGCCAACTATTGCATTTGTGGTTCCTTATTTAAATCCAGGAGACCCGGGGAATGAAAAGTGTTCATACCTGTAATAGTCTAAGTAAGTGTACAACAGATACTGCAAATTATGCTCCAAACAGTGAAGGACAAAACGAGCGTGGAAATCCAACCCGCTTGCAGCGCTGTGCTTTGGAACAGGGTGAGGATTCTGCAGGACTCCCCCAAGGGAAGACACTCTTTGGAGCAGAAGCTCAAAATCTTCCAACTCGGAAGAGACAAAAATCCCGTTTCTATCAGAAAAGAGAAAAATCACATGCACTGATTAGACAGTTCTCTCCCAAAGACGTTCTGAATGGGTTTTTTGGTTCAAAATGATAAAGGAAACGTTTCCTTCTAGGGCATCCTCCACTCCCGAGGCAAACACAACGTGCCAAAGTACGGCTGGTAGTGCTCAGACAGGGTCGTGGTTACCGCAGCTCGCTGCGGAGAACAGGGCATGGGGAGCAAAACGCTGCCAGATTAGAATTTGCCCCTTGGATTACGACAGGCACCAGGAATATAATCACTCCGAGAGATCAAAGGGCTGACAGAAGATTGCTATTGCTGTCTGCAGATAATGGGAAGTGCAAGTATGAGATCAAAATTAAAAGTATCAATGGATTGGTGCCGTTTCTAAAATCGGGCACTAAATAAATCTAAACCTGATCACACACAGAAGATTTTATTCCCATGTACTTCTAAAACCATCTATCTGAGATCGTGAGCTAGCAGAATGCATCAAGGACACGTACCCAGCCAACTTGGTTAGAATATCATTTCTCATATAACTACTGCACAGCGTGTTCCGGTCAATCACGTCCGGAGCAAGGGGGGGCCAGGTGCCTTGTCCACACACAGGCTGGCAGGGCTCGGATTCTTCGATCCATGAACAAATATTCAGCCAGTCATGCTGGGCTGTCAAGTGCATCCAGAGAACCTCAGGACTGCATGTCTTGAGTTCTGCGTTTCAAAAAGGCAAAGTGGTGAAGCCAGCACAAAGCAGCAGGGCTCAGGGAGCTGCTGTCAGCAATCGATACACGTACACCCAGCTAACGAACGCTTGCAACCATCGCAACCGCGATGCGGAGATTCAGTGCACTGCTACAGCTTGCCAGAGCTGTACGTTGGAAAAGCTACCTGTATGGTACAGCGCAATGTAGCAGAGTATGGTGTTTACAACAGGTGGCCCTGTGTTAGACAAGTCTCTTTCGGCCAGTTCCAAATTTTTCTCTACAGGAAAAACACTGATCTGTGGCAGAGTGGGATGAAAACCCATCGCTGGCTCGTTTTCACTGACAAAGTGAGCCATGCCCTGCAGTGGCACGCGACTTTAGCGACATCGGTGCAATACACTACGGCACAGACAGACCTTCAATTCACAGCTCGAGTCCTCAGTACCAGAACACTTGCCTTGGCGTGGTTTTCTGGGGAGAAGAATCATTTCCTGAATCAGCTCATCCCACCACTGAGCCCAGTTCAACATCACTCGGACTCTCCGGTGGTGAGCCTGTTGCCCGCGGCAGCTCAGCGACGAGTCCAGCACAGCCATATGCCTGGAAAAGTCAGGTTCTTCCCTCCAGTTCTTCAAACTGCAAGGAAGAGTTTGCATTAGCAGGATTTTTGGAACTCCTTCAAACAACAGTCCACAAACTAACGAATAAAAGATGATGAAAGGGTCAGTAGATTTTGCTAGACTGTTTGGAAGAGAGTTCTGGGAGTGGTAGGGGAAATCCCTTCAGATAGAAGTTTTGAGTGCTCGAGGCAAAGAGCAAAGGATTTCCTCATCGTCCCAAATTAGACACAGCACACGGTAAGCTCTGTGACATTAGTACAATGAGCTAACTGTAAAATGCTGTTTCTAGGTCATTTTGCTGTATTATGGGCATCATGTGTCAAAAATACAACAAACATTCTATCTGCATGTTTCACTCGATGAAGAATTCTAATAAATAGCATTTGTTATTGAAAACAATTCACTTGTGGTGCTGATGACGTGACCAGACCGACAGCAGGTCACGCCTGAGTCTGGAAAGAACACGACGGCGATTGTGAGAAAAAATAATCTGCTCCCCCACTGACCCTTATTTCTACAAATGAAGTCCAGTGTGAACGGAATGAAATCACAGCAGACTGCACTTGTTAGTTCAGTAAATCATAGTGAAAGTAGAAACCAGCACAGTTTAAATCCTATTCACGTCACTAATGTTACTGATTAAAACTGATAACCCACATTACCTGGAAAGAGGTTGAATCTCTTTATTTTCTTGGAAGGGTTCCGAGTATAAACTTTCAACCTGATGCACAAAGTCTATCATTTTCTTCTCTTTTTCAGAAAAATAATTTTCTTCTCGTAAAACTTTCACCTTTAATTGAAATTAAACAATTACCTCCAATTACAATTTTTATCTACTTATAATATATAAACGTTGTAAATGATCCTGCAAGTGTAAAGAGTTAACTAAAAATAAATAAAATGGATAAAAAGAACAGGATAAAATGCTGGAAGCACTGAGGTCAACACACAATCACAAGAGGGCCAGGACTTCCTACTGTGGGCAAGCAGCTGAGAATTGGGCTGTAGCCAGACCAAAGAACAGACATTTGAACACAGTTCTACTTTAACTGCACACCCAAAGGAACAGCAGCACGGCAATGACTGTTTCAGCAACTACAGAGCAAGGGTGTGGGGACACCATCTGCTTTGCTGCTGCTCTGACAGCGCGTTTGAGACGCTTTCTCGGCGTGAACACAGCAGCGAAGCAAACAAAGCCTCTTCTGCACTCACCAACAAATCTCGGACGTGTTTATCAGCTGTGTAGAAACAGATCTTGCGCAACTCCTCCTGCACATCGAAGCCCTAGTGAAAAAGAAGATAAGCAGGAGCAGAAGCAGCACACCCCTTTCTCTCCAAAGCACACCACCTTTACGAGCGCGCTCGCGACGGCCACCTGCCCGGTTACGACAGAGGTCACCATAACCCCGGGCTCTGCGCGATGTCTCCAGCACACCTGATGTAAAGTGTGTACCCATTACTACCTGACCTGCCAGAATCACCTCCACACTTGGCTGATCCCAACATCAGTCAATACACAGAAATTCATGGAACTGTGTTGGTTGGAAGAGACCTTAAAGCTCCTCAGCCCTGGCAGTGCTGGGTTAACAGCTGGGCTCCGTTACCTCGAAGGTCTCTTCCAAGCAGAATGATTCCGTGATTTTGTCAGTCATAAAGAAGAGTTAAGAACCATCAGCTCACTGAACACTTCTCACCATATTTCTTAAAAGTTCTGAGGCCTCTTTGGTATTGTCCTTCAGCAGACGGTCATAGACCAGGTTCAAACCTGTCCGAATGAATTCTTGAAAGCTTTGGGCAGGATGCCGATGCATTCGGAAGTAGGTTTGGGCCTCTGGCATTTTGTTGCTCAAGATGGCCTCAGCAATGACCTCCTAAGGGGGAAGAAATAAAAGGAATAAACTGCTCTGATTAACCTTCAGTGGTACTATCTTTATAATCCCCATACTGATTTTCTGCCCACGGCCGATAGTTTAAAGGCATTTCCATGTTAATAACTCCTCTAATAAAAACAGTAAGAAATGAATCACTCATTTTTACCTCTGCTGTCAGTTTTTCCCACGTTTGACTTTCTTCTAACACAGGCAGGTCTTCATCGAGATCCCTTCCTGTGTGTCCTGCATTTCTTTGTGGTCGAGGGTATTTTCTCAGAAATTTTCTAAGTTTAATAATGTAATCAGTTAAAATATCTGCGCCCTTCTGGAGGAATCTGTCAGGTTCTGTCAAAAGCATCCAAGAGAGGAGTTAAACAGCAGTGACCACTGAGCACGTGTAACGCTTAGCGCTGCCGAACGCGCTCTCCTGATGGACAAGCAGAGCAGAGCTCAAAGAGGACATCAGCTCTGCTCTGCAGCTGGACCTGTACTGGGACTGACACCATTGGGATACAGTCACAGCCCTACCAGGGCTCCCGTGAGGTCCCCTGTCCTCAATGTAAATGGCACTGGGAAGTGCTCCAGGTAGAAAAACCATCATAGAATCACAGAATTGTCAGGGTTGGAAGGGACCTTAAAGATCATCTAGTCCAACCCCCCTGCCGTGGGGGGGACATCTCCCACTAGAGCACCAGAGCCTCATCCATCCTGGTTTTAAACATTTCCAGGGATGAGGTGTCCACAACTTTAAAATAAGCTGGTAGGGTATTTTTTCAGCTGTACCAGTTTCTTAAAGTGGTCTATTCTGTTCCACAGCTACATAAATATTTCTGCTGCAGTATTTAAAGCAGTGGCACTGAGAAAATAACAAGCAGCTGAGGGCCATTTGACTGCACCAGCCTCGAGTATCCAGCAACAGCCTCAAAGTCCCATTTTATGCCTCCTGAGATGAGCCTGTTGACAGTACCATGTCTGGTCTGAGAGCCTGATCACAGTCGTTGGGCTCACACAGACACCGCATGCAGATTAATTGCTCACATTTCCCCTTAAATAACATCTTTCACCCACTTGATTCTAGCACATTTTTTGTTAATTCTAGGCAAATCCAGGCTTTTAACTAAAAAACCCACTAGCTGTTCTTACTTAGCTAAACGATGACACCTTGCATTACCACATACAGTTCAAAATGAGTAACCTTACCTTCTGTGTACACAAAAATTTCTTCAAGTTGCTTGCTAAGGAAAGTCAAGGTGAGGTTCAGCAGCTGCTCAGAAAACTGTTTACTGTGCGGCTCCATATCGTTCTCTTGGATTGCTGAGCACAGCAAGTTTAGAGCTGGCCTCAGCTCTTCCAGATCTGTAGTATTTACATAACAAGTCAAAAGATTCGAGTTATGCCACAAGAACTCATCACATACATTGAAAATGTTAAGTTAAGTCCTGGAGGTACGCTAGGAAAATCCTCTGAAATGCATCAACTGATACACGTGGCACGTCACACGCTTTGCCCTCCTGTTGACACCCTCCTGACACGTGTGGCAGTATCAGAACACAACAGAACCCCCACGCAGCAGGCACCACTTCCCTCTGCTTTTCCAGAAGTGGAGAAGCTTGCACTATAGCACCATCCAAAGGCACGAGAGCACAGGCAGCTCGGTCTACACTTACAAGCACACCTCCAGAAAGAGAAAGACAATTAAATTCAAACCTCTGCGTAGCTGGAAGTGTTTGACTTACTTTTCAGGTAGGACTGGGATGCGCTAGCAGCGGGCTGGGCAGGTCCTGAGGTGGGTGCAGAGAGGCTGAAAAGGCTTTCTTTGCTTTTTAAGAATAAGTCTACTGTGTCCAGCTGCCGATTTTCCAAACCTGCCTAGACAAAGAGGCAGGAGAAGGGTTACGCCTCCATTCTCACCACAGACCCTGTACACTTACCCCGAGTAGCTTTACTCCATACTGGGAGACAAAGTCTACACGCAGGAAAAACAGGAGGAATGTAAACTGAGTGCCCAACACCTGCAGCCTGAAGCGACAAGGTGACCTGTTCAGCACCTGCCATGCTCCTTTTAGAGGCTTTGCAGAAACCCTGCCCCGTGGCTTCAGAGAGAAAAATGTGAATTCAGCCACTTATTATAGTTTGATTTGGGATAGAAAAGAAGTACTGTGAGAGTCAGGATTTTGCATAAATTATCAATTAAACTTCCCATCACACCCTTCAAATAAACCCCAAAGAATCAAATGGCTTCATCTAAGCTCCCTCCCTCCCAACACAGCTGGAAAGACCGGCTGACAGGGTACTGAAAGATGGGTGGACAGCCTCTCGCAGAGTCCCACACTTCCAGAACAGTCTGCTTTTTTATCAAGGATCTCTCATCTAAAAGTAGAAGCAGAGCACTGAAAGAGATGAGTTTTGTGGTCTGGCACATGAAAAATATTCTATCACCTTTGTTAAGGGACACCAAGCAACGTCCAGGAGCTCCAAGTTCTCCTCCTGGCTTTGCAGGAGTGCTATAAACCAAAAAAACAGTTCCAAGGCTTTTATTTTAATATTTGACACTTTGCAAGAGCTCAAAAACTGCTGCAGGAATTGGCAAGCATGCTCTTGGGTCTACCTAAGAGGGATTTCTGAGCACTGCTTAGTTTAAAAAGTGTGTTTTTTCTTTAATGAGCTTTTGTGGGGGTTTTTAACGTACTTTGTTGCTGTATTTCTTCTTTTGGGTTACGCATCTGGGTTACTCAGGTTTTTTATTGTTTCTTTAATAACTACTCCACTACTTTTTGCCCCCAGCTTACTGAAATGCACTTCTAATTGTGTCTAAAATCACCACTAACACCAGCAAACTCCATTCCTGACTTTAAGGAAGTCCTTTTGTTACCTGCAAGACACGGAACAGGTTTCTTTACCTCTAGCGCGTGTACGGGAATCGAACATCGTTCCCATCCATTGAGATGACAAACGGAATCTACGACTCCAGCGCTGCCGTACATCATCAATCTGTTCAAAAACTCCTCTTGGGTCAAACCAAACAGGACTAAGGAGAGACCACGCTCTAAATAAAAGAATCAGACCATGGTTACATAGTTATACATAGGCAAGTTGCTGCACAGCAACATTTCTATCCACCGCCTCTCCGTGTGGATTTCAGCGCAGCGAGGAGACATCAGAAATTAGCTGACAGCAGCCAAGCAGGCTACAAAAAAACCCCTCAATTAATAAAAAAAAGCTTTTATCAGATGGCTCCATCAGAACAGTTCTATAAATCCCCCCCTCACCTGTCAGAAGCAGACATAGGGGCACCTCCTGGCTGCAATCCACGTAAACACCGGCTTTGCCAAACTGGTAATAGGTCACCTCTTGCGACTCAAAATCCCAGAGAGCAAGAGTCAACCCTTTGTCTTCTGTTAATACCACAAACAGGGCCTTAACGCCAGTCACCAGTTTACACTCCAGTCTCACCACCTCTTGCGGTGCCTCCCTGGGGATTTGTTTCCACTGCTGCCTTGCACAGCTGGGGTTCGTCCCATCGCTTTGTCCTGCTCTGGAAAGGGCCCACGTGACAGCCCGTGGAACAAAAGCCACCATCTTCTCAGAATTCTCATAGATTTCAGGATCGTGATCTTCAAGATGGGTAAAAAACTGATACCAAGGTAAATTCAAGTCATTTGCCAAATGTGAAGAACCCGGTCGCCTTCTCCTCACCGTATCGCACAGTGATGCCAAGTGTGCCTTCCAGGACCTGCAGTGAGGAAGGAAGTGACTTATACCACCAGCTATTCCTCCAAGAACAATGCAGTTAAATCAATTCAAAGTTTCCTTACTTAAATAATATGCATTTTAAGCTTACAGACTCCACCCTGCATCTTGCATTTCAGCCTTAACAAGGCCTATTTCTATTGCAATGCTGTTGGCAGCCAAGCAGAACGATCACGGCCACAGCAGCCGACAGCGTCCTCAGGGTTGAGCACTCTGAAGCCCGTGTGAAACAGGCAACAAACTCTCAAGTAGCTGGAATACAGAAATCTGTCAATACTGCTTCTAACCAAATGTAACACCCGAAACAGACCGAGTTACTATTTGGAAGCTGTTTGGTGACATCTGTAAAGTTTTCTCAGCCCTTTTCCTAACACCATCCTAGCAGTCAAAAGATTTAAAGCAGGATGAGCTGATTTTACTTGCCACAACTCCGAATAAATAAATATTCAGGAGCTTATTAATGATTGAAAGGAGTCCAACCCCAGCCCGTTTGAGAAGCATTTCCGTTACGTCCCTGTCTGTGCGGAAAGGCAGCGACAAAAGCTCCATGCTATAGTCTGAACTAGCAAGGTCATCCTCATCAAGTCCTTCAGGAGGCTTCAGTGGAAGACTTTCCGGATCTCTCTTGCAGAGCAAATGCCCAGGGAAGTGCCTGTAAAGAAATAAATACTGAATTTCATCTCCTTCAGATGATTTTAAGATTATTTTTTCCCCCTCTCACATGAGGAGCATTCCCCAAAACATACCCAGATGAGCTGTCAAAACCCAAAGCTATTTCCCAGGAGGTGGACACCACCTCTCAGCTACACCCTGGTCCTAAATTACCAGGCAGAATCCGTGCAGCTGTATCACCAGTTTAACAATCCCATTCCCTACAGTATTTCTGCAAGGTGCTGCCAACCACCACTGGCATGGACTGACAGCACGTGTCATCACCTTCCTAGAAAACATACAAAGCCCAACAGGCTGCTTCTATTTGTTAACGTGACAGACCATAAATTGCAGAAAAGAATGGGTGATATTAAAAGAAATATGAAATTTTTGCTCTACCAGAGAGCCAGGACTCAACACAGAGAGCTGACAGCATCTCCACTACTACAGGACCGAGATGAGGCACTTTTTTCATGTCACTGTACAGGAAACTTCCATTTCAAACGCACCTGAAATACACGTTCAGGTCCACAGAGATGGCACGGTTGGAAGAGCTGGTGAGCACAGCTGTGCTGAGGTCATGAGACACTCTGATGGCAGCGAGCGGTGGCACGACGGCTGGGCTCCTGCCCTCATCCTGCCCGGCCTCCTGGCACAGCGCCACGTTGACCTTTGCGAGATGTGCCCCATCGAAAGAGTCAAACACGTCTTTAGAAGGCATCAAGGAAAACCCCAGATTGTCCAACAAATGAGAAATTAAACAGAAGGGGAAGAGGGTGAATTTCTGGTAGCTCTGTGGTCCAAGCAAAATGTTTAGAGTTGTTTTACAGAAGCGTTCCAAGCTCAGCTGGGATCAGGAGCGAACAAACACCAACTTGTACCATCTCCAAAGACTTAATTTATACTTAGAAGTGAACTTGGACAAAGACATACCAGCAGTTGTAGGAGGGAAAAGTAACCTGGCTTTACTGTATTCTTTTACACACACATCAGAAAAAAAAAAATGACAAAGAATCAAACTGAGCAGCCCACCAGGTCTGGAGTCCTGCTACTGATCCACAGGAGGCAGCTCTCTGGCTGGTCCCCATGCTGTGATTCCCTGAAGATCTGCAGGTCATTTCCAAAGGATCTAATTAAGAAAAGACTCAAGCCTGTTGCACGCAGATCCACTATCAAAACCACTGGAAAGCATCACTCCAGGGAGCAGGAGATTCCAGTGGCATCTTGAGAAACTACACTCGGTACCCGACTGTGGCATTTTTTCCTCCCAGCTCATTTACGCCGAGCCAGCCTGGGCTGCAAAGGATACAAATCCAGCCAGAGCTATCCAGCAGGAACAGGATCCCCCTGCAGAAGTGCGTGTCCGTTACCCTGTCCAAACCTTGCGGGGGCAAATCGAGGGCCAGGCAGTCGCACGTCTCTAAGGGCAAGTCTCTTGCAGGAAAGGCCAGATGCACAACGATGAACTTATTGAGCAGCAGCACGCACTTGTTGTTTCCAAAAGACAGGATGCTCAAAGAGGAGATGGAAGACAGACCTGTAAATATAAAGGCAGTTGAGGATTGTAGCAACTGGGTGCTTTTGATTTGTAAAGATAGCTCAGGAAAGTTACAGCTTAAATTCATTGCCTCTGCTACCAGCTTCATAGAAGCTGGGGGTTGGAAGGAGCTGGTTTTGTTTTAAATCTCACTTCCTATGTCAGAAACATTAATTTTAGAACAGCTTCCTACACCAGTCCAGGTATAAGTGGCTGCTACAAGTGGCATAGAACACGAGGTTAAACACATCATCAGTCCTTGCAGGATTAACCAGGAGCCCTGCCACACTTTTCTTCCCGTCATTTCATTATTCAATGGAAAGACTGAGATAAAAGGGTTGCATAACGTTTCACAAAGTTTATTTTCAACTTTGTACGACCCAAAAACTTTACAGCTCCCTCTAACCAAGTCATCTTTGGATACAGAAATGCCTCTACTGTTTTTCAGGTTCATTAACACCACTACTGATCACTTTTAACGGGTGTGAGAGTATCAGACTCTCTGACAGGATTCAGCCCTACCACCTCCACCTGTTCCACCAGCTGAAGCAGAAACCGACCACAGCAGCTTCAAATATGGACAACACACTGAAATTTACTCACTAAGGTTTTTAGCTTCAAGAAGCTTTTTAAGTGTCTCTTCCTTACAACTGTGCAGGGAAACCGGGTTGTATTTTCCATCTTCGGTGGTGAATTCGTAGACAAACAGGTCATGGCTTTTACTGAGAGCCAGGATCTTTGTCTTGCCCTCTTGCGGATCGTCATCATCTTCTGTATTCTCCCACATGAAGCTGAAGATAGAACGTTCAGTTTGTTTATTGACCTCAAACTCTTTCCACATCTCATGCACTGAACAGCCCTGGAGGTGTGCTGAGGATCCAGTGTCAGTTTAACCTTTTGCAGGAGACTCTGCCCCAGCAGCCTCTCCCAACAGCAGGGCATATTTCATCCCTAGCAGCGACTGCGACACCAGACAGCACTTGAGGAATCCCTACTTCTCAATAATATAGCTTTTCTACCCTTTCTAGTCATCCCTGCCACGTGCCACGTGAGCGATGCTCTGCTTCGGGCGGACCAGCAGCGCTGGCAGAAGCAGAGGGTGCTGCCCCTTCCCATGGGTTTCCCCTCCAGCCGTTGCTGCTCGGGCTGAGGAGCTCTTCAGGTGTCTGGCTCCGCACCTGCTCTCCTGGGAGAGGGGAGCAGGCAGAGGAAACGCTCAAAAGGCCGCTGAGGGTGGTGCAGCACTGCACGGGAGGCTAGAGCGTGAGAAGGGCGCTGGTGTGGCCTAAGGCAGGGGGTGTTCAGAACTGCAGTGTGACTGGTTTGGGCTCGGCTTGAAAAACCCCTGAAGCACATTACAGACATCTTGTGGTCACCCAGTCACGCACGACAGCGTGCCCCTGACCAGCAGATAAGGAGGAAGTCAAAAATCCATAGTTCCGTGACTGCTTAAGCCAGCAACTCAACAAAAACCTCAAGAGTTCTTTTTGTTTTTGATCTACTGTAATGAATACACCCATGATTATACAAGTAAGCAGATCTAAAACAAGGTCCCCTCCAGCAACGAGATTTGTGGAGAGCATCCCATGGCAAGGCCGGCTTTGAAAGCGCCCCTCGGGCCCCTGCAGCCCCCAGGCCCGGCCTGCCCGTGCTCGGCTGCTCCTGCCCAAGGAGCTCCCGCAGCCCCCGGGGTCCACCCGGCGCCTCTCACCGAAACACAGCGAGGCCGGGGGACCCTTCGCGATCTCCCCTTCCCCTCCTCGCCCCCTGACACTTACTCAGCCCAGGCTCCCGGGAGGACGCTGCCCCGGGCCCGGCCACCTCCGCTCGGCACCAGGGACTCCAGGTAGATCCCACCAGGGACCAGGAGGCTGCCCAGAGCGTCCTGGTCCCTGCTCCGCCGGACCCAGGCCGCGTCCCGCAGGGAGCCCAGCGCCTCCCCCGAGGGG
>JANHFX010023805.1:0-16628 GCA_027560015.1 Chloroceryle amazona
CAGCGGCCCCAAAAGATGGTAAGGGTCAGCGTGGTGGGGCCACTGCAATGTGCCCCATGCTGCTAGAGGCTCCACTTTGTTTTTTCTCCAGAGCAGAGCTGAACAGAGGTATATGATGGGTTTTTTTAACTAATCGCAGCACCCTTGCCAACCGGTGTGAGCCTACTGTTAGTAGTGCCACTATCAGTTTAGGGTATGCTTTTACTTTTAACTCTTTCTCCTTATCTACTTAAGTGTCTATGAAGCTGTCAGTAAAGGTGTCAACATATTTTTTTTCCTGCCCCTTTGGAGAATACCTGATACACTGCAGTGGGGAATGGAGAATCACGAACAATAGTTTGTGGTGCGATTACAAAAAGACTGAGCATAAAATAGTATTGCAGGAAAAAAATGAACAACAAACCAAACAAAACCAAAAAACATACCGCCTTATTTTGTCCACCAGAAAAATAAATTGATGTATAACTTTGAAAAATGTCTGCTGGCAATATTACTACATGAAATTCATTACTTTTGAAGTATGATGTGAGTGCTGGCCTATGGAATTGACACAATTTGCAGATGCAGAGCCCCTTGTGATGCCTTGTGGTATTATAGACACACTGCAGATGAGGGGAAAAATTGTGCCGAATATCCAGGCTGTAATTTCCAGTGCACACTACTGAGAACTGAATGTCAGATAAGACAGAATTAAAAAAAAAAAGGAGTGCTGTAAGGTCATTTGAAGTTGATGCACATGGACATACAAGCACCATAGATTTTTGTGCATGTGCTGCTGTAAAAACACAGATGAATGAGTGCCTGTAGTCTGTGGAAATTTGGAGCCATTTGTATATTGATCTCCTAGGAAGGAGGAAATAAGGCTTACTGGACACATTTTCTTCATGACTTTATCCAGTTTTAGTCCACTGCCTAATTTTGTTACAGGCTCATTTACAAAGGAACTGTTGCCATTTAACATTCGTGCCCCTGTATATGCTGTACAATGCGGAAGAGTAATATTGAGGATTTATATTTGTAAACAAGGTTTGTTTCAACATTTAATATAATAGGTGATTGTTTTTGTATTTTCATCGGTGTTTTATACTTGTGTCATTATGTCTTTTCAGTGTACTGGTACACATTTCCTTCAGGCGGACAGGGCTGTAGACTGCTCTAGAAATTTCTGGCAAAGGTTAATTCCCTTTTAACATGTGATTTCTATTGATGCATATCCACAAGCATATATGGAAATACATATATGTATATCCACCAAACAATTTGTTGTTTAAGTTTGCCGCTGGGGCTTCCTGTTCTTACCTTTCTGTGTTCTTGAGGTGCTTGGCTACTGAAAATCATATAGAGAGAAGAATGAGAAGAAATTAATAATGGCATTAAAAAACTTTTGCTTAACTTGATTTATGCACAAGAAATCTGGAGTGCGGGGAGGGCTGTACTATGAGGTGTTTGCAGATAGCCCCTAGCGAAAAGCTTGGTGCCTGGGTGTTCTGGAGTGCTCAGCGTGCACCATGTTCCAGCTGGTGTTTATTTATCTGTCCTTTTTTCCACAAGAGCTGTCTCCATTCCCATACGTACTTGTTTTCCAGAGTAGTGGCCACTGAAAAGCCAGGGCTCAGGGTGCACCCACATTTGTGAGATGTTCTGTGTTTTCTGTATTTTTGAGGGAAAGTGCCCTATCTGAAATGAGAATTGTTTTCACACAAGGTGAACTGAAGTTACAGCTCTAGCAATAACCAGTGGTGTCTGAGCAGGCAAAGAGGAAAATTGCCCCTACTAACCTGCTGTACTGTTACAGTGGTGTTGACAAAAGTCAGTATTTAACATGACTCAGCAGTGCTTGGGAGCAAACAGAAGCAGCAGGTCACATCACTCAGCAGACTTACATCACTCTTAATCAGACAACATGCCTAACTCAGTATTGGATCCTGCAAGGAAACATTTTTTTTTAAATTAAAGTTTGCTTGTATGACTACTACATCTTGATTAAAACACTGGGCATTAACAGTCCTGAAAAACACTGATTTATTTTACTGACATTTTAGAGCTGTGATTTCTGTAGCGATTTCTGTGGTCTGGGCATAGGGGAAGCTGTCACAGATTGCCTTGTCAGTTGCAGATTTTATTCTGTGGTCCCTTTGAAAGGCTCTGTGTAATGTTCCCAAGGAAAAGTAAGTGTAATGTAAATGGACTTGATCATCCAGTATGGACACATACCTGCTGACTGCTAGTGATCGGATTTTCATGTGTCATCAAATCTGTCTTTGAAAATGGACAAAAAAGATTATTTTATAATAGCAAATAGCAAACTCTTCTGCTCCACTGTTGTGTGGAGGCTCAGCCTGATAATTCGAAGTATAAATACATTTTGAGCCCCAAGTGTGCATAACTATATTGGGAGACAGCAGAACCTTATACTGTTTAACAAGCTGTGGGAGACCTCTAGAGATGTGTTGTTTCTCTTCTGTAGTCAATTTTGGGAAACACAAGGCTTTGTGGAACAGAGTTTTGTCTAGTTAAGAAGAATAATTTCAGTGTTCAATATTAGACATTTATGGAAATAGTTCTCTTTTACAAGTGCTCTCTTCTGTGTTAACTTTAGGTTATTAAAGATAATATGTGGCTTCAAAAAGAGATGGGGTGTCTGGGAATGACAGGTATGTAACTTTTCTTTCTCTTTTCAATGCTGTGGGTGTCCCAGGGTGTGGGTGTGAAGGTGGGCAGGGTACATTCTGTGCCCTGCTGGTTTGCCGTCATCAGGGAGACTCCTGATCTTGGGCCACAGGGGAGTGTTTGGTCGGAACAAGATGCTCCCTAAACAGATCATCTAGAATGAAGCTCTGTGAGAAGACCTTAATTCATACTCTTCTCTGAATCATTTTCAGGAAGAGTCATTTTTCCTCATTAAACATAATGATGTAGGGGACCACCCACTGATGCCAAGCATCCCCACTGTTGTTGAAAACCCATATTACTTAAAGCTGATCAAGACCTTGTTCTTTTTCAGAAGCTACCAATCTCTGTGCATTCACATAACACTGTTGCAGTACCAACTCTCAAAGGTATTTTCAACAACCTCTGCAATTACAATAACTAATATGCTTTGTGCTGGACCAAGAGTCATAAACATGGGGAGTCTGGAAGTGTTGCTGGTTTGCTAATACTCTTTACAGTGGGTATCAAGTGTACTTAACTGATCTCAGTTACACTGAGCATCTCTAGTGGTAGCTGCCTAATCAAATTGGGGGACCCTGATACTGTACCCTGTAAGTCCCTTACAGCTTGGAGTAGCTGTTTCTGAGGACTGACTGACACAGGCTCTTTGTGTACCTTTGAACAAATCAGTTTGTCTGAATCTCTGGTCTTTATTTTCAGTATATAGGTATAATAAATAGCGTGGTGCCTCACCCAAGTGTAGTGAATACCCTGAAAGGTTACAACATCCTCATTCAGCGCATTAAGAGAGGCAGTGCAGTGTCTGAAATAGACCACCCCATGGCTGTCGTTCCCTGAGAGATGATTACATGATGTGCATTTGCCAAGAAATTACATGCTCTGAAGGAGATATCTCTAAGAGATGCCTCTAATTTCTTTGCCCTGTGCTATGGCCAATTCACAAATGAGTTTATTAATTTAAATATGAAAGCAAATAATTCAAGTTTGCTGAGCTTCCTTGTTTTTATATCCTGTATTTTTTCAATGTCATCTTTGCTACCCACATCTTGTTTTCTGATGGGTTGCAAATTATTAATGTACCATCCACTGAGAGAGGAAATGTGTATGGTTTTGTAGTTCAAAAGAACCTTCTCCTGCTAAAGTGGGGCAACTGTAGGATTTTGACACATAATATTTTTTTTTAGTGGCTGAAAGTGGTATAGCTAGCAGGACTAGGGAAGTTTTCATTCCTTGAACTGGGCACTAATGAAACCATATCTCAAATACTGTGTTCAGTTTTGGTCTTCTCACTACAGGAAAGACTTTCTGGAGCACATCCAAAGAAGGGCAACAAAACTGGTGGAAGACCTAGAGCACAAGTCTTATAAGCAGCAGCTGAGGGAACTGGGGTTGTTCAGTCTGGAGAAAAGGAGGATGAAGGAACACTTTATCCCTCTTTACAATTACGTGAAAGGAGGTTGTAGCAAGGTGGGGGTCAGTCTCTTTTTCCAAGTATCAAGTGACAGAAGAAGAGGACCCTGCCTCAAGCTGCTCCAGGGGACGTATAGATTGGATTAGGGAAAAGTTAATAACTGAAAATGTTTTCAAGGCCTGGAGCAGGCTTCTCAGAGAAGTGGTTGAGTAACCATCCCTGGAGGTATTTAAAACATGCATAAATGTGGCACTTAGGGACATAGTTTAGTGGCAGACTTGGTAGCATTAGGTTAATAGTTGGACTTGATCATCTTAAGAGCCCTTTCTAACATAAATGATTCTATGAAACTACCATTTTGGTTTTAGGTAAATGCGTGTGTTACACAAGGGGCATTTACAAGCATTGAATTGTATACTTGATTTTATAACTTAAGAATTGTCCCATTCTAATGAACATGAATTTTTAGTGTATTCAGTGTTAAGATTTTAATGGTTTGCTTAATGAAGGTGCCTAGACTATTTCTTAAGGAAGCTCTCAATGAAAGCAGCGAGATGGGATCTTCTACATAAAATCGTTGTCCCTGAAAATGGCAGTGCGCCGAAGTGAAACAGTTTGTAGTAGCACACTGAGCCTGGGGTTTCTGTTGGAAGCTTTTTTGAGTGTTTCTAGATCAGATGAGAAAAAGCAATCCCAGAATAGCCTTGTGATTGGGGAACACAATGGATTTTTAAGAGTTATATTTGACTCTGCTCTGACTTACTCAAAACAGGCCTGGGAAGTAGTTCTGTTTTGTCCTGTTGATGCCCTTAGTTTCTTTGACTTTGTAACAAGAAAAGCTAATGGCAACATCTAAAACTGAAATACAGTAAATTACTACCTTTGCCTGTTCATTGTTGTGTGAAATTGAAAGGACTACAAATTGGATCTTGTATCCTGGATGGTTTTCAGGACAGGCAATAATTCAGAACAACAACAAAAATATAGTAAGCAAGTACATTTAACTCTTTTTTTCTTCACCACTGAAGTAAAGCAAGATTATTCAAAGCTTTGCTGATAAATTCTGTGGGAAAGCAAGTCAGACTGCAGATTGGAGACTCAAAATATGCACCACTCAAGAGCTAAGAATTAGAATAATTGTCATAGTTAAATTGCTTTTTCCTCACAGTGTTAGATAACTTTTAATTCTGAACTTGACATTTTCCAAACTTGTCAGTCTTCACTTTCTTACTGTAATTTGGCAGGTTAGGATGAGTTACAGGTTAGGATGAGTTATAAAGGTACAAGAGCCTTAAGGGCATTCTGGAGTCTTTACTGCAAACCTATTGTAAGACTATCTTTAATTTTTGTATCATCCTATTAAATTGCCATGACTGAGAATAACATTTACGTTAACTTCTCTCAAGAACAAGTAAGGCCCTATAGCAATATACATACCCTTCTAATGGGGGGGTCCATCTGTGCCACTAACATGTTCAGGACTCATCCTGTTTAGTCCAGTGGTAAAGGCTTGTGCTTTAACACTGAAGGTTGCTGTCATTATATAAAACTAATGTCTTAGCAAAAGACAGTATGCTGAGCACAAACAGTGGACAGTTTCGTTTCTTAGCTAACTATCCTTCCACTCCTTGCCCAGGTGAACACAGACCCATTGGCACCATAGTCATCACATGGCAGGTACATTTTGTCAGTTTGGATCCTCCCTATATTTGCACACCCTGAGCAGCAAGTGAATGTAGTGAGGGCTGGGAGTAGGGAGCTCTCCTTCTTGAGTGTATTGTGTATGCTTTGAGTGTGGCTGCTGGATCTCCGGAAGAGAAGATCACCACCGAAAGCAATAGTGCACAAAGCTGAGGAGTGATAAATAGCAAAGAAAATTGAACAGCATTGAATAGCAGAGCTATAGTAGCATGAGGGGTAAGATGTTATACCAGTGTTATACCAATCTTCCAGCAGTTTCAGCTATTTTTATTTTTTTTTCATGTTTTTATTTTGTAATTCAATACAAAGTCAACTTAACCAGCAGTAGCAATTAGCTAGGGATATGCAGTTTAAGACAGGGTTCTGGCATATCTGTTTATCTTGGGTTTATGGAGGATTAAATAATGGGAAAGCATTTTAGTAATGTGCTACTTAAAAGTAAGATAAAATATTTAACAACTTGATAATACACTAAAAATATGGTAAGTTTAATTAAGGGAAGCAAAGAAAAAATCTTCTTAATGATGGTGATATTGTTTCACATCTCAAAAGAAGGTGAACTTGCTGCCTTTGATGAACTGTTTCACTTGCCATCCTTGGATATGTTTTCAGGAAAGCACCAGATTAAGCCTCATGCTCTGCTGGTTTGCTCACCGGGAAGTGTTTTGGCCTGAGGCATTGTCGGGAGTGCCTGGTGGCAGCCTGGCAAACCCGGCTGAGAGGGGGCTGTTTGAGCTGTGTATACAGATGAAATTGTTCCCTGGCTTTGCAGAGTTTCCCTTTTGAAAAGGAATGGGAATAGTTTCCACTTAGAAACAAATGGAAAAGAGGACCATGCAGCTCTGTTAATGTCTTTTCTGAAAATAGCCAGAAAAATGGCAAAAGGTGAAGCTATAAGGAGAGTGGAAGGAGCAAGGAAACTACAGAGTCTGTATCAAAATTGGGATGCACCTCTGAAGGGGCACTGACAGTTGTGCACTTTCACTGCTGAGCAGCAGGATACCCAAAAGAAAACTCAATACTTGTTAGTGATAGGTCTCAGAAGTCAAGTATTAGTATTTTCCAACCTCAAATGAATTTATTTGTTTAAAAAAATGAATTTCATAACAAAAATATAGACTAGATGTGAAACCTACAGAATATCTTAGGCCTGTACTGTCCTTTTTTAGATATTCAGTGCCCAGATTTCCAAGCAATCACAGCAGCCATCTACAATGCATCTAGGACCTCACCTGAAAAGGGACAGCAGGTGAATTGATAAACACAGTTATGCTGTCTGGATGTTGAGTATACAGTAAGATGTGTTGGAAAGCAATTATGTGCTTGTAGATCAGCTGGATTGAGCCGTGTAATGTGCTAGTGACAGTTAAATATATGTGGATCAGGAAAAGTTATGTTTTTTTGCTGACAGTTGATGCTACAAAAAGTAATGAGATAGAAAAGTGGTCCTTTACAGACAAGGAAAATGGGGTATTATGAAACAGCCTATATTGTTAAATATTAGTAGGAAGGAAGAGAAGAAGTTTGAATGAAGGCAGTGGCACATGTTGCTGTAGGGACATGTGTCACACTGATTGAATATATTTAAGCAAAACCTTCCACTGAGTGCTAGGAAGATAGAATTGAATTTGCTGAAGTATCCTTACAATCAATGTTGATGCTGCTTAACATAATGTCAAGAACCTGCAAAATCCCCAACCTCTAATTATCAGTGATGGAGGAGCCAGATAATATGCCTGGAGACTTCTGCTGGGATCTGGGCACATTATGTTGCGATTGTAAGTGATGACAAAGCACAACTTGAAAACAGACTCGTTTGTGTAATTAGTAATTGAGAAATTTATTCAGAGTCAAAGAGCACGATCAGTTAATAACACAGGTTGCTGTGGACTTGGTCCTCTTCAGAGGGGAGTATCAGGACTTGCTGTTGCACGAGAAGTATGGTCGGTTGTGCTGATGGAGATGTCATGCTGCATAGGGCACAAGAACAAAAGACACTTTATGAAGCAATTACCCCCTACCTGTTGGCTGACCACCCTCATCCAAAATACAGGAGGAAATGATCTGCTAAATAAGAAGTACTTTTAAGGCAGCAGTTGCTCAACCCAACCCATGTATTTTGCCATTTTGATTTCTGAGCCTTATTAAGCCTTATAAAGAAGCTCTGTGTCTTCAGTCAGGGTTTCTGTTTTCAGTAAAGGAAAGTACATCTATCTCCTGTAGTCTGTTGAGAACCTCCTTAGGAATGGGGTGGCATTTGCATTAATTTATGAGAGACACATCAAATACGAAATTAATCTTTTTCAATGTTTGGATATATCTAAACAAAGATGCAGAGACACTTGATTCAGTAGTCAGAGCATAGGTTTAGAGCCATTGGAGGTGGGATACAGTATGATAACTTGGGTCTGCTGGGGAGTGCCATGGCCAGGTTGGCTTAGATTGGTAGCTGGCAGGTCTGTACTGCACTTACAGTTCAGTAGTGTTGTCATTTTGAGTGATTTGGGCTGTTGCTTAGCCTTGATACAGAAATATGCCATGCATGACTACCCTAAAAAAATTCCAGTCTGAAAGATATGCAGACATTTGGTATTGTAATTACATTTATTATTCTTCTCACCAAGTTTACCTTGTTATTTTTACAGTCCCTGAATTAGTCTGAATCTGTTGCATAGTCTAGCAGTGGTTTAAGTATTTAAGTAAAACTTAGAGAAATGAATTAAAACTTATAAAATATAAACAACTAGCTTTTCCTGGCCCATATATCCACAATTTTGTCTAGCATGAACCACTCCCTCCCAAATAAAAAGTCTAGTAAAAATGCTGTTCCAGCACAGGAGGACAGGGAAGCTCCCAAAGGTGCACGTCTCTCTGGGTTCTGTAAGCATCAGGCCTCCATCTCGTTCATTACGTTAACAGAAACCTTTTTGGTGATTCTTGTGCATCAATGCTTCAGGGCTCTTTAGAAGACCTCCTTTTGAGGATCCAATTCTGAACCCTATGTGTATGCCTTTTCTATTTACAGATAACAGTGTTTCTTTATATTGTTCTTCCAACAGTGCAGTGTCTTCTCAAAAAAAAATGCTGCTTCTCATATTAGTGAGGTCTTAATATCTTAAGCTTTTCATATTTCATTAACATACAATAGCCTTTTAAAAAAGAAAACTATAGAAAAATGTCATTTACCAAAAATCTTTACTTTTCAATGAGGTTTTTTTATATGAATAAATACTGATAATGATTAAAGAATGGGATTTAAAAATAAGAAATAAGTAAGAACTATTATACAAAGAGTGAAAAAAAAGTATCTTCTTTAAACAAAGCCAGGCAACTTCAGTTTTGAATTTTTCATGACATTTTTACTGTTCATTCAGCAGCTTTACCTTTTGACAATTTAGTATATTAAATTACTGCTGTTTAGTAAAAACTCCCTTTATTGATGTTGTAGGTGCTTTTACTTTCATTTGATGAAAGTGATATGATTTCAAAACTGTTCTTGTAATTTTGTGGGCTAATCTTTCATAAAAGTGTAAGAGCAGAACCTAGCATTTATATTGCTAATTACTAAACTGAGGAGCATTCAGTTTGATGGCACTCCCAATTCAGCTGAAGTGTAGCGGAGACCTTTACTCAGCTGAGAAGTATTTTTGTTCTGAATATGTATTGACATGGGCAATGGTTAATTCTCACACTGTATCTTTGAAGTGGAACACCCATAGCACTGAGGCCATTCACATTGTAGAGTGCTTCAGTTATTTATGCTTTACTGAAAATTTCTTTGTGTTGAAAATATTAACAGTTGATTTGAGGCTGAAACCTTTTAATTCATGCATTAGACAGGAGCCAGCTTTATCTCTAATGCGGTGTTGCCTTGGTTTTCAGAATTGCCCTTACCTCTGGTCATTCAAGCAAGTGAAGCCCCTCACTGGCTCTTGACTTCTGCAGCCTCAGACAATCAGTGGAGTCATTCACTGTTTGCTTTGATACCCTCATGGACAAAGAAGATTTTGTTCAAACGAGAGTCTTCTGCTAACCACCAGCTGGTCAGTAAAAGATGGTTTGCCACTTTCAGTATTTGTAAGCATTGTAGCAATTATAGCAAAAGTGAATGTTGCTGGGAATGTGCTACCCAGTTAGTACATTTCTAATTCTTTCTCAGGTGATTATGTTCACTTGAGGTGGCTTCAGCAACACCAACTAGTTGTGAGACTTCCAGAGAATTACTGTGATAGGTACAGCTATGTGATTCCTGTGTAAATTTTGATAGACACTTAGTAATGAAACAGATTGGTATAGTCTGATGAGTTTTGTGCATAGTGTATTTTGTGAAGGGATTATGATAGCCAAAAGATGAATATATCAATTAAGATACTAGTTCATACCAATTTGGACTAGAAAACAAGATAAACTATTGAGATAACAAAGCTCTTAAATTTGAAGGCAATTATTTTTCTTATTATTTACACAATTTAAATTGTGCTGTACTTTGTCAATTATGTTATTTTCGTGCACTGTGTAGACTTTCCCCTCCCTCCACAGCCTGAAGATGTGTCCAGTATGTCGGCATCTTCTGGATTTGGAATAACCCTTCAGAAATGTGGTGTGGTAAGTATTCTTACATTTGTCATCTTAATTTTGGAAGCTTGTATCCAAATGCCCTTTAAAAAATGGGACCAGAATTGTGCCCATGGTGAATATTTGGGAGGTTGTCCATTTTGATGTTAAGGTGATCACACCCTCTGTAAGAGGTGCAGTTTTGCAATGTTGATGGAAAACAGAAGGATGTGAGTGAAATCTTCTTGCAGACTTCAGGGGATTTGGGATTGTGGTCAAAATAAATACCTCAGAGTGAATTTGCCAAACTGTCAATGGGCAAAGCCCAGTGAACTCTAGAAATGAGGTACCAAGCTGGGTAGAGAAGACAGTAAGATAGTCTCATGGCTCAACCGTGGGTCCCTACCTGTGTCAAGTATGGACCTCTTTTAAAGGATGGGTCACTGAGCCCCATGATGCCCATTGTGTCTTTGGGTATCCTGTCACACAGCCGTAGAAGAGCCAATGTGTCGTAGTTTCCATATTCACTGGGATTCAGGTACAACAGAGTATTTAATGAACTAAAGTTTTCATTTGACTTGTGTAAAATATTTATGAGGAGCAAAAATGACCCTGTTATAAGGAAATTTTAAAACTTCCATTGTGTTTTCACTTTACTTAGTGAGGGTTGATAGATTTACCTGGACTGTTATTTTTCCTTTCTCTTTTGTTTCCTGCTTGTTTGTTGGGGATTTTTTGTTACACTAGATGAATCAAGTCTGAATTTTTATAATTGGAGACAGTTCATCTTACCTGTCCCTGCGAGGGACAAAGTGCATCTAACTTTGAGACAAATCTGAATTCAGCCGCTGAAATGCTGGATATGAGGGTAGAGCATTCAGTAACCAGTACAGAAGAGGTAACATTATAAACTGCACCAGATCATTTGCATAGAGAAGAATGAATATGCATCCCATCCCATGGCACTGATTACCTATATTGTTATAGAAATGGCAGCATATCATAATTAATGAGGCTGAAGTGTGAGCATTTGAGACATAAGAAGCAGTAACACAGAATCTTCCGTTTTTCTGGCAGTAGATCCTCAATTTTTATATCAGAGCCTCTCAGAAAGTTTGAGACCTTTACATGTTAGGTTTTTTCTGCTGTTAGTAGCACAAAGTCACACAGGCTCATTAAAAATTGTGAATCCTGCTGTACAAGATCAATCTGTTGTAGATGCTAGGATTATTAGAAAATGATTTTGCAGTGCTATTAGTTGTAAATTACCGAAAATTATGCAATTGTATGTGATTGTCTTCCACCTTCAAAGCGAGTTCCCATTTTACCTTCCTTTGCTTACCTTGTTGTCTACTTCAATGCTAATTCATCTGAACAGATGCTTCTTGCTAAGAGGCAAACTGGCCATATGGAGGTCTTTAGCTGTTTTAAATGGAAAAAAGTTGATTATGCACAGTTTCCTCCTCCTACTTTGAGTGGCTCCTCAGAGTATGGAGATGACATATGTTTACTTTTTGGATTCAGGATTCTTCCAACACCTTATCACAGAAATACCCTTATGAATGGTAAATTCCTTCCTTCCTTCCTTCTCTATTTTCTCCTAGCATGTCCTTGCTCTCTCTGTGGTTCTTTCATTCCACTCTCCCAGGTACCTGAGGTGATGTCCCTTGCAGGGGATGATGACACACGTCTTCAGCAGCCTAGAGAAAATGGAGCACAAACTTAAGCATCATTTGTGGCTGCCATTGGGTTAAATTCCTGTAGGTGGTTTGTAGCAGAATCATCTCCTCCAAAAGAAGAAAAAACGTTTTCAGGCAAATTAGAGTAGCAACTTAAAGAAGGTACCCAGTGGCCTTGCTTATAAAAGCAAGTTTCTAGCCTTTGTGACCACATAGGAAAGATTGAAAGGCATGTTGACTGCATTATTGCTAAAGCTTTCCTCACAAATGTGATTAAGCTTTTTTTTATACTTGCTGACAATTACTTACAGAATCAAGTACAACAAATAGTTGGGTTTTCTTAATACAATTGAGGTTGAACTTGCTGTACTGAGTATGGAACATTTAGTGTAGTATACCAAGGAGAGGTAGCTATATAAACAGATTGATTCAAAGGTATTTTGGTTATTGTCATTTAAATGGAAAAATACAAACTAAGTAATGTTAATTTCAATAAACTGTTTCTTCTCCTTGATTCATAAAGTAACCTAAAACTGTAATCTATTTCTATTGTGAGTTACTGGGTTGAAATGCAGAGGTCAGTTAGTTCATAATGCACAGTTAGTTCATAACCGCATACATAAAACCCTGTGGCTGCCATGAACTCTGGTGTGATTTTTGAAGTCTATCACAATTCATAGTTTTAAAACTCATTTCTGTGTAGGCTGCTTTATTATTTGTGTTTGTCCAGATATTAATTAGGCATTTCCTAAAAAGGAGGGGGAAAAAAGAATGGTTTGGCCTGAATCATACTTCAATCAGTTAAGTAAGTGTTAATGTGGGGTCAGTATTAGAAGCCTGATATACCATCATGGCTCTACTGCAGGCCAGCATACAGTAGACGTGATACACTTTTAGATATTTCTGTTTTAATTAGAGTTATAGGGGAAGGCAGTTTGGAAGGTGAGAGGTCAGTAAGCAACTCTGTGCTCAAAGTCATTTCATCTAGAGGTTATAATTACTCAATAAGAATTAACAGCCTAATGGAATAAATAAATAAAATGTGTGTGTTGCTAGAGATTGGTGATTAGCTTATAAACTTCACCACTAACTGGAATCAGAGCTGTGTCCCCTAGTGGTTCCATGGGAAGGGTGAATGGAGGCAGCCAGCACCTTCCAGAGAGTGTGATTGTTGTGAAAAAAGAGAAGTAGAGACCAAAACTGCATGGAGAGAATGAATATGCAGTAAGGACAGTTTGCAAAAGAAACATCCTTGTGATGCAGAAGTTCAAAATTAAGACTTTTCCAGGCTGATTATAAACTTAAGATTTATTTCTCTGTTGTACGATGTATCATGGGGATATTCAGATTCTTGTTTTCACTTCTGGCTCTACATGAGCTGTTTCCAACTTTCGACTTTCTGTCCTTTTGTCTCCAAGCAACAGCTTGATATAGCAAAGATTAAAGTTGTCTTGGGAGTTTGAGATCAAACTGAATGTAATGCCATTTTCAGGTTGCTCAAAATGCCTTCAGAAAAGAAGTTTACACACATGAACTTTTGCTGGCAACCAAGACTCTGAATTTTGCTGTTAAGATGCATATGCAACCGTTTTGCGTCATTTATACTAATGTTTCTATTTTCAGGTGGATGCTGAACATGACCCTCAAACTGCATACATTACAGTTCTGATTAATAACACCAACATGCTGCTGTCAACAAACGTTACAGATCTAATCCTCCTCGATAATATAACTGGTCTACATGTTCAGAAGAACAGTGGTAATAAGACCACAGCTGGCATACAGATTTACAGGAAAAGATTCTTGCAAGGTAACAGAATCTGCAGGGAAGTACCCCTGATTACACATGTGAAGAGCATCTGTTCAAATCATAATATGTATTTATTTATGGTGTAAATTCTTCAATTATCACTTAATACAAGTGAAATGCTGTCTGTTAGTCACAATAATTTCTCAGTGCTGCAGTGCACTGTGAATCAAAATTAATATGAAATCTCTGTCATATTTCTCTTTGGTTTCAGCAGAAAGAGAACCAGTCAGCTAGTGGTTATAATGTAGGCTGTCCACTTTATATAAAAAAACCCTATTTTTAAATATGTTGAGTTTTAGTACCAGTCAAAACATGATGCTTTCCACTAGCTTGAGGCGTCATTTAAAGCAATTTTCAGATCCTGAACCAAATTTGATTTCTTAGAGGCAGTGCTGAGCTTGTGTGGCCAGGAGCTCTCTCGTTTGGATGTGGGACTTCTGCTATGTCAGAAAGGAAGAGCTCCAGTATTATGTCAAGCCTTCCCCAGAGATCTTAGACAAATTTTCCTGGGACCAAGCAGATCTATCCATATTCCTCTGCTCTGAATTATGCTGCTAGGCTCTGTCTGCTTGTCTGCTGAATTCCCTTGAAGTCAGTGTTGTGAGATTACTGCAGCTTGGTTCTGAGGAGAGCACTTTTGCTGGCAAGAAGGTACAGTGTAAAGGGGAACCTAAAAAGCTCCTCAGATGTTTTATTCATTTTGAACTCGCTTTACAAATTTTGCAAGCATCTGTAACTGCAGCTGAGCTCAGTTGGGTTTTCAGCTCTTCAGAGATTCACGCCCAGTCTTGTGTAAAAAAAGATGTGCAACTGTACTGTGTTGTTTTCAAGTAAGCATAGCTACTGGTCTGTTTAAGAAAATGTAGACACAATTACTTAGAGGCCACTGTTGCGCTGGCAGAGGTACCTCAACTGCTTAATCTACACAGTTGGGTTTTTTCTGTGTTTTGACAGGTGGAGAACATTTTGCAATCAACTACTCTGCCCTTCTTGATGCAAAAGAAGGGTGGGATGGCAGGGTCTTGACACTCCCTGCAAAGCTAACTTTCAGGACTTTGTTGCAGGTATTTCCTTTAATATTTTATTTTGCTCTTCCCAATTTCTGTAAAAAAACCCAAACTAGAGTCTTGAAGGTGGTTGTCATCTGCCTAAGCAATGAGGCCTGCAGTGTAGTGAAATGAAGTTCTTAGGCTGAGCGTATTTATGAATACGTGACTATTTCTTCATGCCTTAGGAACTCCTAGATGTCCTTAAATAGGTGATGTATGCTTGTGTGTTGTCCGGTAGCTTTTATCCCTATTTTTTTGTATTTCTTTCCAGTTTACCTATGTATCTTGGAAATAGCAGTGTTCCACATACTTATGTGTGTATTCCTACAGTTTGTGAGAGTTGGAAAAGTTTTGCCATATTTTTATCAGAAAATAATTTAACCAATATTTGAGTTTCAGCAAAGTAAAACCTTCTTATTTATAAAGAAGGTGATTTTTTTAGTATGAGAGTTGGGAAGCTGTGAAAAAGACTTTTCAGAGAATCTGAGAAATCTCCTTCCTTGATGATTTTTGAGGACTTAGTTGCACCAGGCTCTGAGATAACGGGTCTAACACTGGAGTTAGCCTGGCTTTGAGTAGGAGGCAGGACAAGTGGTTTATTCCAAAGTAAAATTTTCTGATTCTTAAATATGGCTTGATATTTTTTTCTCTGGTTTTCATAATTGCATGCAATTAGAACCTGCAGATGTATTTTAATTTCAAGTGCTGTATCTCCTTTGTTTCAGAAGAAAAAAATGTGCATTGTGTATGAGAGTGGTACTAGGGTGGTTGAGAGCAAGACAGGGAATTGTAAGAGTAGAGACATAGGTAGTGATTTTGGCTCCTGTTCTGTGCATTTTCAGCCAGCCTAGATTTTATAGGCACAGAAGAATGTAATTCTGTGAGCAGTGGAATATGCCTCTGGGTGATTAGAACGGGAGTGTATCCCACAGAGCAGCTGCTTCCATGTCTGTTAATGTTACCCTTAAGTAAACTGATTTTCCTATCAGATTTATTTCAGCTTTAAGCTTAATGAGAAGTATAGCTTGTGTTCTGAGGAGAGGCATTTCTAGAGACTCTGGGCTGTCTGCCAGTGGATTCTGCTCATTTTTTAATACATGTAATATTTTTATATCTCAGAATAAAACACATCTCGTATCACTGACAGCATCATTCACCATAACTGAAGAAGAAAAAACTAAGGTAAATTCTATGATTTGGTATTGTGTTTACTCTTCTGCTTAAACTTATGGACAATCTAAACTAAATCCTGAGGGCTAAGGGTGTACTTATCTCATGACTCACATATGATTAATAGCCAACAGCTAAGTTCTACTGATGCTAAAAGAAAGAAAACGAGTTAAGATGGTGGGTATTTGTTGTTTTAAAGCATCAATATTTAGTATTGGAAATTACAAATTTCTATTATATTTCTAGCCATGGTTGGGGTTTTTCATATTTGAAGAATTGTCCAGACACACAGAACTGCAGTGAGGGGTATGCTTACCTTTTGTGCCTCGTCACCATGAGAAAGCTTTTTGTCTTTCTAAAAGGGTGGAGTTACCCTCCACTCATAGAGAAAAGGTTTCTGTATGATCTGATACAAAAATCAGAAAATAGCTGTGTGGGAGCCTGAGAAATAAAATTCCTGTAAGAGAGGCATAGTTTTTTGTTGCTGGCTCAAGCTTATGATATATATATATATTTTTAAATTATTATAAAGTATAGAACTAGATATTTTGCTAACTTAGTTATGCATAGGGAGGGGGGAT
>JANHFX010023805.1:16728-34581 GCA_027560015.1 Chloroceryle amazona
GATGGACTGCACGGTTATTGGGCGGTAGCCGTGTGCTTTCGGAACCAGGTTCCTACGCCTTTAAAAACGGCAACAGTTTTTTAGCTAGCTTTTTAACTAGTCATCCTTCCAATATGACTTTCTGTTCTTGGCTTCTGAGTTAACACGGTTCCTAAGAGGCCAAATAAACCTTCAGAATTACTTTGATTGCAGCAAACAGTGTTAGTCTAGATAATCTTTTATTAGGCAACTCCCCACTATGTCCATCGGTTTACTATAGTAATCTCTTCACCAGATTTATTTTTTTTCTCCCCCAACCCCTCATTACCTTGATAGGCTGCTGGGTTGTAAGGGATCATTTTTAAGGAGCTGTGGCTTGGTTGGCAAAACCACTGTGGTTATTTGTGTTCATGCAGAAGAAAATAGTTTGCTTCACCCCAGAACACTTTTGCCATGGTTGTATCATGTGAAATCTAAAGGTCATGGGGATGAGGCTTACCTGAAGAAGTCCTGAGGACTAGACTGCTCAGTCTTTCCATGGGCCTATCCCATGCATTCCTCTCCACCTTTAAAACCAGTAATCTGTTTGGAGATACTGGCACCTCTTCTGCCAGTATTCTGTTTTACTGGGGATATTTTGCACTCTTAGCTTCTATTACTGTAATTAGACATAAGTCAAGGCTTGGCCTTCTCATAATGGAATATCAAGTGCCCGTTCTGTTAAAATGCAAGCCAAAATTAAACATGATACAAAGTAAAACTATACATGAGCTAGAGAACTCATTGTTCCTGGATAAAGATCTAGTAATATTTAAAAAAAAATGGATATTTGTATAGCTAAGAATTATGCTTAGAATTACCATAAATATATTTTTTGAAACTTTATTTTTAAAGGAGTAAGGCATGCAGTAGCTGACCGGGTTAGAAAAATAGCTTCATAAATGGTTTGTTGTCAAGTTCAATGTGAGTTGGTGATGTCTAAGCTAAGAATGTAAGCTATGTTGATCTCAGTCTACAGTGAAAATTTCTGCAACCTATTGCTATACTGGAAACTTATATAGTGTGTTTTTTTTCTAACTTGAACTTGATAGTTAGACCTCAACAAGTTCTTGGGGACTATTCCATAGTTAGGTAAGCTTGGCTCAGCTGCATTTGAACTTACTAAATGAACAGGTTTTGTGATTAAAATGTGTGGTGAAGGTGTGTGGGGAATGCTTTTAATTTTGAAAAATAAAGCCTAGAAATTATGGAACACATCATGTTTCACATGCATAATATTTGCCTTTGGGTTGTGGCAAAGCCTAAGGTGTTTCAGAATTAAATCAGTTTGTGCAAGGAAATTATGATTGGCTGGAGAAGATGCCATGTATTGTATTTCATCCATACCTTCTGCTATCATAAATGCTCTCAATATCAGATTTTATTTATTAAAAATCATTATTTAAACATGTTCATGGGTGTGGTAAAGCCAACACATATGTGACTAAGTTGATATTAAATGTTCACTCTGGGGACAGAAAAGAGAAGAATTAATTATGTAGTCATGGCAGTGCCATGCTAAGTTGGTCCTGTCAGCTTTCAAATGGTTTGCTTGCACACTAGGCTGCTGTGCTCGTTTTAAAAGTTTTACAAACCCTGTGAATTTTCTGTGCTGCTGGAAGAAAATGCTTGGTTGCCTGTGACAAGGTGAATTTTTGGGTTGACAAAAAATAGGAATGTTGCTTATCTGAGTGTCCATGCCAGATGTACTCCCACAGTGCTTCAGGGGCTGTGAACTGTGTGCCTCTGCCCTCAGCTGGATGTTTTTGATGCTGAATGGGAAGCGGTAGTGAAAAGCATGAAAGGAAGTTCTCCTGTCTGAGCACATTGCATGGGATAGATGATAATACTTACTTTTGATCTGATTTTTACCAGGCTTGCTTCTCTTAGCATCTTTCAAATTGGTGGGAGTGCAGCAGTTTCTTAAACAAACTGGGCCCTGTAATTCCTCTTCCCACGGTTGGGATGGCTTAAGGAGCTACTTTAGGGTGTGGGTTTTGAGGCTCACTGGTGCGTCAGTAGTTTGAAGGATGGCCTGCAGTGCCAGCACTGGTCCTACTCTGTGGCTTGAGCAGGGGCTCTGGCACATCTGCACCATCTGCTGTGATGCTTTCTGATGCCATTAGGTGCCTTCTGTGTCCTCCTGATTTGGTTTACAGCCCCCCTAATAATATGAACTGACCTTCCAGAACCCATTTTCATTAAGTGTAAAAGGACAGATAATTCTCTGTGCATTTTTCTCTATCGGAGTTTAACCTCGGACAGAACTGCCTGCCCTGTTGCAAGCTGATGGTCTACCATAGGTCTTGCCTTTTAGTTCACTCAAAAAGCACAGGATCATTCCCTCGCCAGCACTTTTTCTCCATCAAAACTTAATGAGCTTAATTTCAGCCTCACTGAACCAAGAGCTTCACCAAATTTCTGCTTTCCCCAAAAGCTTTGAGAGTTCCCTGACTTTCAGAGTGCTTGGAAATTACACAAATACAAGTGAAGTCAGTGAAAATGAAGAAGTCATTCCAAAGCAGCATTTTTTTTTCCCTATTATCCACAGCATCTTCTGTTCCTTGAAAGTGGTAGGACTTCAGGCAGAGCCTTGCTGTGGCAGACCTTAAGGAGAACCTTTTGTGGTTCCCTCTTGGCTACCTAGTGCAACTGGAGAAGCTGGAGACAGCAGATTGACTTAGGAGAAATTGCTTTTTTTTTTTGAAGTCACACACAGATGTTTGTTTGCTCAGTCAACTGTTTAAAGAGTATGAGCTAAACACTCTGAGTGTGTGTAGTGGTTGACCGTGGTACAGGGGAGCATAATGGAAGTGATTGCCTGAAGTAGTAGAAACTACATCAAGAAAAAACATTCAGGCAATGTGTTGGTCATTACACATGGAACTGGGAAACTAATGTGTTACTCCTCTTCTTTACGTTCCTGTTTCCATTCAAAACTTAAAAGATATTGAAAGGTTTTAGAAGGAACTCAGCACATGGCTGGCTTACCCAGATAAAATATTTCATTGCAAAACATTTTAGTGAACCTCAAAAGTGCTTCAAGTGTTTCATTATTTTAAACTTAGCACCTTAAAAAACAAACAAAAAAAACCAAACTGAGCATGCCTCTGTCAGTAAGAGCAGTTGTTGATTCTACATGTACAATACTGTGAAATAAACCTTGAATCATCTTTTTGGAACTATGCAAGTGCCAAATAATAGCCTGTATTAATATCTTGATCATCTCCTTGATACTGACATCATTGCCTAATTCAACTGAAGTCATGTTGCAATCAGTGAGTGCTGAGCATCTCCAGCAGCTTTTAGAAGCTGAGCCTGTGAAACAACAAAGTCTGATGAGAAGCAGTTCCTTTCAGTTAGATATGACAGATTTACAGTGTACAGAAACATATTGGAGAAAAAAAAACAACCTAGGCAGTCAAATGGCAAAAACCAGCTATTAAATTTGAATAAATCCTTTTCAAATTGTGGACCAAGTTTGAGTATTGCTTTCTTTACAGAATTACCATTGACTCCATGGAATGCTGTCAGGTTTCTGCTCCAAGAGATGACTAAGCCTGGTTTGCAAGCACCATGTTAATTATTTACACTTCTAGCCCCAGCAGAGTGGTTGTTGGTTTGTACTGAAACTTCATACTAATAACTGTGCTGTGGTTTCTTTATCCAAAGATCTCAAAGAACTAAACAAACACTGAATTAACTTTTGCTACATGGAGCATGAAGTAAAAATTAATTTTTAATGCAATTCAATTTAAAGATTAAATAAGAGGTAAAGTGAAAGGCATACAAAGTTATTAGCTGGCTTGACGTTCCAGTGCTCCTGCTATTCTTTTCTGACTCATGGAAAAACTGCAAAGGTGCACACAAATTAGGTGGTTTTGTCAACATATTTATTCTGAACTCATATTGGTGCTTTTTCCTTATGGCAATTAGTCAGTTTTATTGAATTGAGAAATGGGCATTAATTGAAGGTAGCCAACATTAGACTGATTTTTCAGGGCCTCTGAGCAACATCAAAATTGAGACATTTAACAATAATTTACTGTGTTGCTTACAGTTATAATCTTTAAGTCTGATCTTTATATATATAGAAAATGTAGATTTAATGATATGATCTTTTAATTTCAGATTTTGTACAGCCATGCCATCCATGCTTCAGGGTTCTTCGTTGCTTTTTTTGTTTCTCTTTTATTGACAAGTGCAGTTTTTTTCATTGTTCACCGAACCCAAATATTAAAATGGAGCTTCCATACTAAAAACCAGGTGAGTCATACTGTCTTGGAATGGTACTTTTACTTAATTTTTTTCTTTGATCATATCTGGTGATAGAACTTGCTAACTAATTCAGGTTATCTAAAGAGTTTTTAAAGACAAATAAAAAGCCACCAACTGGTGGATTGGATTTGCAAGTAATGTAATCTCTACAACCTCTAATCTTGAGCACGATCAGATTTGGAGGGAAGTATAAGAATTCAAATCTAATCAGAAGAACTGCTGTCAGCACCTGGATGTTAGCATCAGATTGGAGGAAAATTGCCCTTCGGCTATTAGTTTCTTTTTATATTCCTCCCTTCCTCCTTGCCTCTTTGTTCCTCATGATGAGAGGCAGGATACCTGTGGTTTATAAGCAGCTGCCCAGGGAGTAGACCGCTCACCTTGAGCACAGCAGACCTGTGTCCAGATTGTGTTTCTGATTATAAGGAATAGGGATTTGAATTGAGGTTTTTTAGTTTTAGGATGTGCCTTAATCTCTTGAGTGATTAAGTGTAACAGTGGGGTTTAGAGCTGAGCATTTCCAGTGTTCCTTGTTCAAGCTGTGCCAGTTTGGAGGAAGTATTTCAGTACATAGTAGGATGGAGAGAGAAATTACGGAGTCTGATCAATATTCATCAAGTTGGCTCAGGTTCCAGCCCTTGCTTCTATTAATTATTTATGTATTTAAAGTGGAGCAATTTCAATGGGAAGGAGCTAGAGACCTTAGTCAGAATATTACAGTGATTGGAGCAGTCCTTTAAGAGAGGTGTGTTCAAAGGTTGGAACACCTCTTCTGGGGTGGTGGTGGATCTCCCATCCCTGTGGACTGACCAGAGGAGCTCACAAATCTTTTCCAGCTATGTTTTCTGCAGTTGAAAATGACCCTGTCAGTATTATTTCTTTTAGGTCTGAAAAAACAATCCCTTTAAATGTAAAGGGCATGCCTTGTTTCTTTTTACAGATAAAGCTGTGATAATGAAATCATAAGAAAGGGCCAGTTTCATCCTAGCATCAGATATTTACAGTGGGGTTTTTGTATCGGAATTTTGTTAGCCCTCAGTCTCAAGGGAGTCTCACTGAACTGTGAACTGAGTCACTTCCATCATCTGTGGGGTATTAGTTTTTCATGTTGTTCACCTCATAATACTGTAATCTTGCCATATATAATTTTTATAACATGATAATTTTTTAGAAGTTGTCCTAGAAAGTTTATAGTGGGAGATAACTGTATAGAATGCTTTCACAAGCCTACAGAATCAGTGTAGAGTCTTCTGTCTTCATTCATTTCTTCATTTGTATTCTACCAGTTGTATACAAAAGATACTACTTCTGTTTCAGGCTGAACATTTTATTTCAGATAAGTAATCTAGTGATACCTGTGTAATGAATGCTTAGTGTAATTTTATTTTTATAATCTGAAGCTTACTTCCTGGTTTGTTTGGGTTTTCTTTAGGGGATACAGCATGAACTCAGCCAAAATCACAGACTGGAGCATTCTCCATTTAATTCAGGTGATCTCTTTAGTGAAGATATGATTATGAATGAACAAATCATCAATATTCTGTCCTTTGAAGAATCTGGGAACATGCTTCAGGCTTTAGAAGAGTAAGAATTCACTGCTATTATATCACATTTATTACCTTTATCATCAACCAAACCTTTGAATATGTTTTGAGTATCTGCCCTTTAATTTTTTTTCATAGTGTCTGTTTATGCACTACCTCAGGTTTTTGAACTGTATTAAATAGCCATCTGTGGGAACTGAAAATTGTTCTATTTCATATTGCTTCACTTATAGAACTCATAGCTGCTTCTAGGACTTAGGCATGCAAGTTTTCCTATCCAAATGAACATCTAGCTTTGCCTCTCTGTAGTTTACTAAATAAAGGGAAACTTCTGTGTACAAGAAAATACTGAAAGAGTCTATTCAGTTACTGCACAACACATTCTGCTTTCAAAAGGATGGGGTTTGTGCTAGAAAAGAGAGCCCTGTAGGGTGCCAGCAGTGCTCTTTAGCAGCATCTTTTGAAACACCCTGGTCAGAATCTAAGTAGAGTGACAGTTGCCAGGAAGATACCACGTAGCTGCAATCAGAGGAGCCACTGGTTAGAGCAGAGAAACTTGTAATGTTTTGAAATGCCAGTCAGGGCTGTTTGACAGAGATGAGCTGCTGTTAAAGGTTATCTGTTCTTCAGTGGAATTTGATAAAAAGGTCTGGTGTGCGGATAGAGCAGATTTTGTTTGTTCAGTCTTGCCATTAGCTCCTGGCAAGTCAGGTTACATGCAGTATTATGGAACTATAAAATATGTAGAAACCAAAAAGCAAGGTATGGGACCATGCATTTCCTTGATAATTGGGATACTTATCTCTGTAAATTGCATACTGGTCCTTGCTTTTATAACTATATAGAAGTCTTATACTGAAAATCACTAAGTGAATATTAAAAAGAACAGGATCAAACATTTTTTTAACTCACCTTAGTATTAATTTATTTCAGGGATAGTGAATACCTAGCTAGTTTGAAGGAAAAAATTAAAAAATAATGGACAATTTTCAGATACATATTGGTTTCTAGAGGTAAATATTATGGCAAACCTTTGGATTATTTTTATAACCAGATTATTTTTAAACCCTTAAAATAGGATTTATTTCTTATTTTGAGCATGTATCCTGGGACTAACTTTTTTTAATGTTCTTATGCAGTTAGCACAAATGTCTCTCTTGCATCTGCTTCTTTCCTCACAGTTCCTATTTTTCTCTACCTCTAAGAAGCAAGAACATTGTAGTGAAAACAATAGATGCCCATTAACAAGCGGTCACAAACCTTCTTCACTTTTTGAGTTATCTTTCCTGTCTTCCAGGATGAGGATGGTAGATGGACCACAAAGGCATCCAGAGTTACAGTGGTTCCTGCTATGAAAGGTGATTGAAAGGGTGATAGACAGTACTGTGAAGGGCTCAAATCAGCCTCTGCCTGTTAGTGATAGGGGCTTCCAAATCTCTATTTAGATAACCCCAATTCTTCTCCTTTCTTGTAGTTTTAAACTGGACCTTCTGATTCATTTGCTGTTGCCTGCATTGTCACCTGCATCCAGGTGACACGTGGATGCACTTAGTACATTTTTTTTTCTTGCCTTCGCTTTATTGGCACTCATTGCATATGTGTATTCAGTTACTATAGGCTTCTTCGTCTCCTCTCTTACTGATGTGGTGCAGTTTATCGGAGTGACTGAGGATCTCTGCAGTGTGAACTTGTCCACCAAGTTGCCCTGAGTTTCCCTTCTCTCTCAGAGGCGAAGAAGCGCACCTTAAGAATATGATTATTCTTGTTTTAAAATAGACTTCAAAAGATGAGTCATATGGCTGCTGCACCCACTGACCCCACAGCCCGGAGCCTTGGGCTAATGAGCTTGGCTGTAGTGGTCTGGAGGCGAGATGAATCCCAGTCTTGCAGGCTGGTTGATAAAAAAGGCTACAGCATTACTTCAGAGCCTATATTGGATACATGTTTTATTGTTTATGCTTTCTTCAGTAGGTATAGTACACCATTTGTTTTATCTCCCATTGTTAAAAGTTTTATATGATATTTAGCTTAAGATGCTTCCTCATATCCTAATGTTGATTCCTTATGCATTCTCCAAGTTGAGCCAAAGCAGTCCTTTAATTTCTGATCTATATTCCTTAAAGGTCTCATTTTAGTCTTGTACTTCGTAAGCAGTTATACATTATCCAGGTTTGCAGCTGATTCCAAAGACTAAGATAAAATACTGTAGCATTGCCTTAGGAGCTTCTATGACAGCCATCTAGGCGAAAACCAGAGTAATCCATCTTTTTACTGAACTACCTGCTTTAATTTGCAAAACGTAATGGGAAAAAGAAGGATTGTGCATTTGTAATCTATTAATGGATAGTTGGAATGTATTTTGTGCTTGAATAAAATGTAATTTTACTAATTGTGGTCACAGTCAGGTTTTCAACAATATTGTGTTTTGGTTTATTACATTTACTGTCACCCAACAGAATAATTGGTTTTACTTTAAGGAACTGAGGAATGAGTCTTGCATTGTCTTACAGGAGTGGCAGTATGCTGGCAGTAAGAACTGAGTTTGTACATTGAGCACCTTTTTTTTTCATGCGATATGTATACTGTATGAATTTTAGCATCATAATCCTGGTTTTTGCTATTTGGGGAAGCAAAAGTATAGGTGTTTTTGTTAGAGATCTTTTGATACTTCAGATATTTTCAACCAACAACATCGTGCTTGTATTCTAGTTTGGTAGTTATTTCTGCAAGTATTGGTGCTGCTATGTGTCATTTTCTCTGCATGGCACACATGTAAGCCTGCCAGTGTAATTGCTATATTCTTTTTAAATTGCACTGTGGTAGTAAACATGGTTGCAATCACTCTGGTGCTTTGTTCTTTTGTCCAGATACAAATGAGAAAATTACTTTTTTGAGTAAGAGCCACAGGACTTTTTTGTCCTCTGTAACATGGAAAGCTATGATAATAGTTAACGTCTTTAAGAAGTGACAGTGCCAAGATGTTTAGCAAATACATTAAGAGCACATGTTCAATATTTATGGACAGGGAAATCTTTGGAATGTAGACAGTTTGCAGTGTCAGGAGGATTGGCTGAAGAACAAAATATACTTTTAATATTTCATAAGGAAGCTTCTTAGTTACTCTTTTTTTTGAGTTTTGTCTTAAGTCATTTCTTTGGTGTACATTATGCAGCAAGATAGCTTGGCTTTTTTTCTCAATAGGTTCCTTACTGTGTACATTCCTCAATATTATCCCATTGGCCGCGAATGCGAATGAAAAGAAGCTATACGATTTGAATATTTGACATGTACACTAGAAGATCATGTTCTAAAATGTTGGGGGGTTGTTCTGTATGTGTAGAACAGAATATGAAGAGAGCTCAGCAGTTTGGGTTTCTGTCCAGCTTGATGACATCTGACCACTCTCATTGTCTTGGAAGATACAGATAATGTTAAAGGCAACTTAATTTCTTTAACCGGCTTTCCACTACTACAACTTTTCTTTTTCATCTTCATTTTGTACAGCTATGCTTCCTTGAGTTTGGCAAAGCTCTAGTTGAAGTTGGTCCTGCTTACTGATACACAATACATGCTGCCAATTATTTTGGGAAATCACTAATATATATGAATTGTAGCTGACTTTTTTCTGATGGTAGTGGACATTGAAGCCAAGGTACTAGTGAACAGGATCACACTGTCTCCAGAGAGCCTTGACAGAAAAGTCAAAACCAATTTACTACTGTATTAGAACAGCACTTTTTCTTTCTAAATGTAAATTTCTTGCTGTACATCTCAATATAATTTGCTCGGGAGCAAATATGGGGGGGGGGGGTTAACCTTGAATTCAAATGAAAAGCAAGAATAAAAGATGACATTGTCAAAGCAGCTAGATGTGATTATTCCTACATAAAAAATAGTGAGATATAGTTATGTTGTTAGTACAACAAACAGAAATATAGCACCTTTTTTTTTTAACTTTTAGAAAGTGTAATTGAAATTTTAGAAGTTTTAAAGGGAAGACATATTCAATGCTCTGATTTGGTGCAGTGTGTACAGTGCAGGAATACAACAGTAAATAGTAATCTCATTGAATGGACCCCAAACCCTGCATTTGTAGTTCTGTGTTATGAATGCTGTTTTAACTTGATTAGTGTGTAAACTATATGTTTTTTTCATCACAGACTGAAATGCTTAATAGTTGAAAGGAGTCCATGAGACAGGGGATCTGAAGAAAACAAGTAATTTGAAATTAATGAATATGTGTTTTTTTTTATCTGAAAAATGGCACTTTTCTTTGATGTTGGCTAACTATGAAAAAATCATATTAAGAATTTTATGGGTCATTTCTACTGTCTACACATAATTATCAAAAAAAGAGCTACTTTTGAGAGGTAGTGCTGTTAAGTGATGCTTTATTCCATACCATTTTGAAAAAAGATTGGTATCTTCTACTGTTTCTGTCATCTGATACTTTACACCATCTGAGTAGATCAGAAGAATCTGAGTAGATCACCGCAAAATTGGAAACTCCTCAGGCATTAATACATATAGGCATACTATTCATTTATGCTTTTGTTAGTATCCAGGCTGAAGTTGGTGCTTTTCAAATCAATGGTAAAAAGTGTGCATAGTTCACTGGAAACAAGACTGCAGTCTTATTACATTCTTTTTGCGTAGTAGTTTTTCAGTGAAATTCCATTGTCTGAGCTCTGTTGCAACAGCAGTATTGTAAGAGAGCTGTATTTTTTAAATTGTTTTGCTGAAGATCACTGATTTAGCAGTTTTCATACTTTCTGCAATCAAAACAGAGATTCTCAGTCTCTTAAATAGTTTTTTTCAAATGTTTTTTAAATAGATTAATTTAAGAATTGAAATAGCTTTATTCTCTTTATATTGCTGTGGAGAGTTAAAGGAATTTGATAGTGAAACTACTGCCAAACCTAGTGCTTAGACTTTTGGCAGGTTTTCATTAATCACTTTTTTTTCTTTTTTTTTTTTTTCCCTGAGGAGCCACTGGTCTCACAGCTCCATTTATAATCTTTTTCAATTTTGGGGGTTTTAAAAAAAAATTGGCTCTATATCATGAGAATCCTATTTCTGGTTTTGTCAGCATCTGTCTTTTTCTGGAAAGCTAAACTTAACCCGTGACTCATCCATGTGAAAGCATCCTTAGATAATCATCACATACCCACCTTAGCAATTTTACTTACCGGTAAAATGTCCTGTATTCTCTGTAAGCTTACATTTCAGATGTCCTGAGGTTAGGCTTAGCTGTTTAACTATGTTGCAGGACTGATGGATGAACTCCCCCAATTCAGACCTTGCTGCAGGCCATTGCAGCTACTGGTTTAGCACAGAGCTTCTTCAGACCTCCTCTAACACAGGCAGTCTGTGCCCAGCCTGGCAGTGGGCAGAGGCCAGAAAAAAGCGACATGTCCCACTTTGGCATGGGAGGTCTGAAGGATTTGAGCAGTCAGTAGCTGTTGGTGGCCATTCAGATCTCATGCCATTACCTCTGCTTCTACTTCAGCAGTTTTGGTCTCCTGCATAGAGTTGCATGTTATGGTGCTGCAGTCTGCATAGACTGTGCCCTGAAGTGTTTGCGATCTCTGTTGTGACTGGATGAGCAGAAGAGTTGTGGGAAGCTGAGGAGGGAAAAAAGGAAGATGAGGAAGCCACGACACTGCACTGCACACAGGGTCTACATTGACACAGCAATTAAAATCAAGAACAAACAAGCAAAGCTCCCCCCCCCCCCCCCAAAAAAAAAAAAAAAAAAAAAAAAAAAAAAAAAACCCCGCCCCTTTTTGTTTTTTTTTTGAAATCAATAAAAAAATAAATTGTAAGAGAAACAACATCTCTGCTGTTGGACACCTTTGATGCCCATTATATGTGAATTATTTTATTTGCTTACTGTTACTAAGCCCAGCACTGGCATATACTGTTTCACGTCTTGGCTTTATGATTCTTCCTGTCTGACCCTCTCTCCATCTCCACTTCTCTGAAGTGTGACAAGCCAACATGGGCCACGAGATTTCCTTTTTGTTCTCCTTTTCCTTTCCTCAATGCAGCTGATGCATTGGCATTGTGTCTGTGGGTGCAGGAGGTGTCTTACTCTGGTTTGGGCAGTAGCAGTGGATACCATCGTGCTGGGGGCAGCTGTTTGTTGCATCTGTTCACCCCTGGCTGTGTTCCCCTCCCCAGCATGAGCTGGTGAAGCTGCTGTGCCAGGGTGCTCCAGGTCACAGCTGCAGCAGGGCATCTGGGATGGTGAAGGCACAAACCATCTGCAAATGGCTCTAAGTTACTTACTTTTCAGCAACGCTGTGTATCATGAAAGAATGCTTTTGCAGAAACTTCTACCACAGGGCTCCCACTCCCTCTGGATACTCTTGAAATACACATGCTACTAACTGGCTACCATTTGCAGAGGAGAGATGAGTCTCTGAATGGAATAAGATTTTGTGTTTCAGTGAGAAAACATCACTAAATGGGAGTTTGCTTGATGTTTCTTTTCCCCTTTAAACTTCAGAATGTTGTGTCATGGCAGTTTCTTTGTGAACTCTGAATTAATTTTAAAAATGTGTCATAAAGCCATTAGTTCATTTTAGGACTGTAATGTTCAGTTACTATTACACTCCTCTGTTTGAAAATTTCCCTCTATGGGAATAATAAGACTTAAAGACACAGTTATTTTGCAGCTACTGAGAGGTTTCCTTTTTAGGGCATGGTGTTTGTTTTTTTAATTAAATTTACATTTTTTTTTTTTAACACTAGTTGCTTTCCCATGTTCTTTTATTAGGTGTGGGGAAGACATCAGACGCTCAAGCATAGTCTCTGCTCCTCTGTATTTGGCATCTGGGGTTCTCCCTTCCCAGATCTTCTTTGACAGATCTTTAAATCCTCTTTCTCTTCAAGTGAGTGAAAAATCTTCATACTTGCTGTTTGCAGCTTCATTTTCTACACTTCTGTTCACCTTTCCTCCCCCTACACTTTTGTGCCACCTACCTTCTGTGCTGTCCTCATCCTTTCTCTGCATGCTTTGTCCAATAGAAGCTTTGATCTTTTTCATCAATAGGCTGCCATCTGCTACCTGTACTTTGTTGCCTTTCATGTTTCTGTTATGTTGGATATGCTCGGGAAGAGATGTGAGACCTTTTAAACATGAATTACTTTAACATAGTGAAGAGCATTTAATGCAACTTATTAAAGCTACCTCAGTTTGAGGAGGCACAAAATGTTAAGTTAGGCACTTGGGTTTGTTTCCTAGATGTTGCGAAACATTGCACTGATTGTAAGCATTGCTCTTGTGATAAACTTGTCTGAAAGCATTTGATTTATTATATGAACAGGATTCCTGTTTTGTAATGTTGACATCTAAGACTCCCAGACTGTATTGATGCAGCTTGTTAAGGCTGCCCTCAACCCTCATTTGGAGTAAGAGATTGAAGCAAGGTTTCTGGTGCATTTGATGAGCTTGTCTCACTCCTGCAGGCTGCTGCGTGAAGGAGGCAGACCACTAGACTGCATCATGTGGAAGGTAGATTGGAAATTTTTACGGGTGCAACCTTTCTTTAGCTGCTGATGGAAAAGGCGGTGGTCTGGCTGCTGTCTTCCAGGATATGGCCTGGGAGAGCTATGGTTTTTAATTTTTCTCCGTGCTATTACCCTTGGATTGCTGGAACAGTTCATGTGCTGCTTCTGCTTTATTGTCTTCTTCACAGATGTCTTTTAAATACACCTGAGATCTTAACAGCCTCATCACTCAATTGCTGATACATAAGGGTCAGGTGATCTACACCTATTGCTTCTCCTGCATGTGGCATAATTATTTTGGAGTGCAAGTTAATTTGGTACCATAGTTTTCTTTGTGGTTGAGAAGGAGCATGGGAATCTTACTCAAAATGAAATCAGGTCTTTTTACTGTAATGACTTGCAGTAAAAAGAAAGAAGTGCTGTGGAAGACTGAGGGAAAGAACAATAGGAAATGCAATGGTATGTGGTTTTTGCTTTCATTCTTGGGATCATTGCTGAAGATGATTGGAAAAGTAACAATAAGGAGATGGCTGAGGAATGGCTTAACCTTTTATCAAAGCATGCTGAAAAAATATCCTGCGTTGGTGGTAGGAAATAAATGTTGTGTTATTAGTTATGTATCAGTGTGGTGGAGCTGTGAAATGTTGCTTCCAGGGACAGACACGAGGAATTCAGACTTTCACACAACAGTAAGAAAGGGTTTGTAGGTGCAGTGACCACCATCTGTTGGTGCACACATGAAGAACAGAAAAATAATGACTAAGGAACATGTTACTCCAGCAAACAAAGGAAGCTGGAATTTGAAACTAGTCAAATTCAAGCTGAGGAGAAGGTGCCTATTTGAAGGTCTTAAAGGAATTATCAAGTAGAACAATTAATTGAAGTGTTGTTTAGTTCTCTGTTAGGGCATACTTGAAAACCAAAATGAGATGTTTATCACAACAGTCAAGGTATGCTTCAGTTAAATCAGAGGTACTGGACTTGAAGCAGGAGTTAAAACAGAAAAATCAAGTGGCTTGTATTCTACAGGCTAATAATTGGTGAATCTATGAAGAGGAGTCTCCTGTTACCTTAGTACTAGCTGTACTATGTCAACAGAAGTCAAAAGAAAAAGACTGATCTGTGCTTGCTGTGTTTCTTCAGCATCCTGTTCCCTTGATCGTGATGTGCTCTCTCTGTCCTGCTGTCCTGGAGCAAGGAGGACTCTCCCCAAGCAGAGGGAGCAAGTCAGGGTCTTAGGAGATGTAGCTGTACATGACCCCAGAAAGCTGCGTACTTGCAGGTGCTGTCCTGCAATATACATCTGTAGACAGCACAGAGAACCTGGTTGCTGTATTGTCTTGGGGACACCGTAGGAAATAGTACCTCTTAAAGGATCTTTATGTTACTGTGAAGAATGTTTCAGACATACACTGTCTCAGTCACAGGGATCTTGCCTCATACTGTGGTCATTCCTGCTCCTGTAGGGGAGGAAGAGGTGGGAAATGGAGGAGGTTTTACAACTACAACCAGTCAGCCCTGAAGCAGATCAAGATGAATATGGGCATTGCCAGTGCATTTCTAGGGTTTTGAGAGTGCAACAGAAAAATCTCTCTGCCTCTTTGTGGTAGATTATGATAGTTTAAGATAATGTCTCCTAAATACTTCAAGTATTTGAGTCATTGGAAGAAAAAAAAGCTTAATTCCATCCCATTGATATCTAAACGGGGAAAAATAAATCTCTTGTGTTTAACAGAGGGGCAGAGATGATAATATACCACTGAATTAATTAAACTTTGTTTGCTTACATAAGGGCAGGAAAATTTGATAAAAAGGTGAAATGTTTATAGACTTGCATGCTTTGATATATACCATTCTGAATGTAGTACCATTCTAATACCCTGCAAATCTTGTCAAGACCTTTGCTATGAATTTGAAATTTATTCTCAGTTTTGACTGTGGAACAAATCAAAGCAATAATTTAGCTTAACTGAAAAAAATAACAGATTTAAGCTCTTAAATGTGTGGTTTTTAGGTCACAGAGAAATTCTTGTATACCTAATCCTTATACAGATGCAGACAGTGCTTCATAAATTGACATACAGGGGCAACACCCACCTCATTCCCCAATCCTGAACTGAGTGCAGAATGCACAGAATCACAGAGTCATTAACGTTGGAAAAGACCTCCAAGATCTTCAAGTCCAGCCGTCTACCTAACATTGTCATGACTGCTAAACCATGTCCTGAAGTGCCACGTCTGTGCATTTTTTGAACACCTCCAGGGATGGTGAATTTAGCACCTCCCTGGGCAGTATTGTTCCAATGCCTCACCACTCTTTTAGTACAGAAACTTTTCCTACTGTTTTTTCTAAACCTCCCCTGGTGCAACTTAAGTCTATTTACTCTTGTCCTATCACTAGTTACTTGGAAGGAGAGACCAACACCCACCTCACTACAACCTTCTATACAATACAACACAGCGCGCTATAATTTACAGTAGTTATGTCCTGTATGAAATGAGAATAACTCTCATTCCAATTTAATTAACTCAAATGAGAATATATTCATATGCAACATGAAATTTATTGCATTTTGTAAAAAATCTTGCATTTCCTTCTAGTTTGAATCTCTTTTCTATAACTTTTAATGTCCATGGGAGACAGAGATCAGCTGTGTAATTAATCTGTATCCACACATAATCCACACGCTCTCCGCCCTTCTCTGCAGAACAGGGAATACACCACAGAACACGAAGCAGTGATATATTAGTGTAGATGGGTCCGTGAGTTTAGAACTATTTTACAAAGTCAATGAAATCTGTATTCCGTACTCACTGCATCTCAACAGAGGGTTTTTTGGGGGGAGGAAGGTTTTTGTTTGCCTTTAAACTGAGGGGATGTTTTGCGTTCTAAATAAAAAGCTTTTCCTTTTTCTGTCTGAAATGGAAATGTGAAAATTGGATATACTTATTTAAAATTGATGTAGTAAAAGTTGTCTCACCCTGATCTTTTTTGCGAAAGATTAGTTTCATGGTTAGCAAACTCATATGCTGTGATATCCTTGCACTTCTTTGGCAACTGTTCAGTTACTCATTATTGAATGAATCTAGATACCTATAGAAATTTGACAGAAATTCCCTGCAGTCTGTGATTTCAAACAGTCCTGATTGCCTTTTTGCAGCTTGAAGGTTGTGAGCCTGACACGAGCAGATGCTGATCTGGAGGCATATCGAATGCAGATATGTAAAGAAGTGATTGCTATGATGATGAAGAACATGGTTTTAAGTCATAATCTCTTTCCTCATGTGGAGAAGAGGATGAGTTCAGTTTTCAAAAAGCAGTTTCTTGCACTGGAGAAAGAGATTCAGGAGGAGTATGAAAGGAAGATGGTGGCTTTAACAGCTGAATGCAATCTGGAAACTAGAAAGAAAATGGAGGCTCAACACCAAAAAGCAAGAAACGCAAATGAAGAAGCTGAAGAATTCATGAAGAAGATGAATGAAAAGGTAAATCTGTTATAAAATGGAGATATTTTACATGATATGTGGTTTTATAGAGAGGGTTTCTCTTTCAGACCAGGATGATGCAGTTGTCCTCTCTGGAGTCCACAGCAAATGAAAGACATGGATCTGTTGGAGTGGGTCCAGAGGAGGGCTGCAAAAACGATCAGAGGAATAGAACCACTCTGCTATGAGGACAGGCAGAAAGAGTTGGGATTATTCAGCCTGGAGAAGAGGCATCTCTGGGAAAGCTTTGTTGAACCTTTTCACTATTTAAAGGGAGCTTGTAAGAAGGATGGGGATGAACTTAGTAGGGCCTGTTGCAATAGGACAGGGGTAACAGTTTTAAACTAAAAGAGGGTAGATTTGGACTAGATATATAGATTAAATTTTTTACAATGAGGGTGGTGAAACAGAGGAACATCTTGCCCAGAAGGGCTGTAGAAGCCCCCATCCCTGGAAATATTTAAGGTCAGGTTGGACAGGGCTCTGAACAACCTGATCTAGTTAAAGATGCCCCTGCTCAATGCATGGGGGATTGGTCTAGATGACCTTTAAAGGTCCTTTCCAACCCAAGACGTTCTATGATTTTAAGAGAAAAGCTGTACAATTTAAATGTGTTCAAAAAATCAGATTTCATCATTAGGGCAGTTGTTATTAAAAACAATCAGAACAATCTGTATTTTAGGCAGAGCTGGGAGTGGACTTCTCTTGAAATAGCCTTTGGGTAATAGTGAGAGAAATAATTTAAGGCACAGTATGATTCTTTACAACTTGTCTCTAAGTAAAAGCTTAGTGCTATGTCACTTTCCTTCAGAGATTTCTGCCCAGTTGGGCAAGTGTCATTACCCAGGTTTTCATAGGTAGTCACAAGCTGGAAATAGATCCCAGGTCACCAGTTCAACATCCCATGCATAAAATTATTCTCCAGTCTTCCATATCCTTTTTACAAGTATATTTAATGTTTACAATAAAACTGATTTCCATACACCATCAGCACCTTTTAAAATTTCCAACA
>JANHFX010023805.1:34681-65604 GCA_027560015.1 Chloroceryle amazona
AATTTTTTTTATATAAATATATATTTATTTATTCTTTTTTTACTTCATGAGCCTCGACAGGATTCTGTTAGGTTTTGAATATTTTTACCTCTGTAAGCCTCAAATGCTAAAATACCCAAGTTAGCATTTCATGCTTCTCTAATGTTATATGAAGAGGATGACTTGGTCAGAATAAATGGTGCAGTTCATTACGTACCAGTGGAGTTTTGCTTCTGCAGCATATTGGATACATGGGTATTGAATGGGATTCTGATGAGTTTCCAGCTGTCTGTTTCAGTTTGATTATAGAGACAAAAGAATTTCTATTAGGAATATAAACCATTCCAGAAGTATATTCTCTTACATATGTTTGTGTATGCTTTATTTGTAGATATTACTTAAGTTTTTTGGATGACTTTTTTTGTTTGTTTGTTTGTTTTGTTGGTTTTTTTTTGGGGGGGGGGTGGTTAAAAAAACATGTTTATGTGCTTATATGCCTGTAATTGTTAAGGACTGTTATGACAATTTATGACTGCAGCTCTAACAAAGGAAATGTTTTGCTGAGTGTGTGACTCATCAAAGGTACTACAGTATGTTGAGGCTCTTGGAAATAACTTGGGTTTATCAGATTGTTGTGTGGAGAAGGCTGACAGCATAAGACTAGTGAGCCAGTTGGATTTTTTTTTTTGATGCTTCCGGCTGAACTTTAAATTGTGGCTCTAGGGAGTTTTCAGATGTCTTGGATATGAACATCCTGAACTAGAGGTGCCAAAAAGTCAAAGGAGACGGCACAGAATGGATACTTGTGGACATCTTTTTAGGGATGAGGTGAACTGTACTCTGCAGAAATCTTTTTCCTTAGTTATAGAAGGAAGCCTAGTCTAGATGTCTAACCCTTACAAAGACCTCTCCAAGATAAATTCTACTTTTGCATAGAGAGGCCTGACTGAAACTCGGTATGTGAACTCTCTCTATGTTCTCACTAAAGAGACTTTTCTTTGCACAAAATACATTGGTATTTCTGACTTACACTGGAGATGCTGAATGATAGGAGACAAAGAATTGAGTCAATCCAGTTCTTGTCCTGATCGATTCATCCATCGCATACTAACGTCTTGCTGTTCACTTTCCTGTCTCTGAAAGGATCTGGTTATGTACTTGTTATGGAACCTGGTCCAAAACAACATTCTGCAGTGCTAGGGATGGCCCAGACTTGTGCTTCTGGCACAGATGTACTGATGTCCAAAAGATGGCAGTGGAAAACAGCTGGAGCAGTAACCTCCTTCCCTTCTCAGCCAGAACACACAATGTATATTCCCTGCCTTTTTGATAAATTTGCTGTCTGCAGGCTGTCTCTTGGGAATGAGGGCTGAGGTGTGGGGGCAGGCTCAGTGCAGAGGACAGTTCTCCCCAGATAAATAATATGAAATTTAGAGCAAGACCAATATAACTACTGTTAAGTAGCTCTGCTGGCATAAGAAGCAGGCTTTGCTCTGTGGGACATGTATGTTTTGATTCTGTAATGAGTTTATGCCATCTGAGATTAAAACTATGAATATGTAAGTCTTGCTGGACAACTATGAGAAAGTATTTCTAGCAAAGAAGCTTTTAAATTAATTGCTATTTTATTCTACTTCATTGTTGTAACTCTGAAACGATGATCTTGGATTAATTTGTAGAAACCATTAGATAAAGTAGGTCACCATTAATAAGAACTTTTAGAGATTTGTAGTAGTGTATTTTTTCTACTTTATATTATTTTTTAAATCTATGCTTATTTTTATTTCATCGTTCTGACTTATATGGGTCTATTCAATTTTAATAGGGTTTGAGGATTGATAAAACCTAAGAAATTAATTTCATATATAGACTTTGTGTTGAATTTAATGTAATTTTTTATAATTTATCTTAAATAATGCATCTAGATTTCAAAAAAGACTTCTTTATGCCTCAGAAGTGTTACCTGGATTAGAAACCGACAGCTCTACAACCCCTGTCAATCAAAACAAATGAAAACATGGAAAGAACACACTGATTTATTATTAGCCTTCATTCAAACCTGAAATAACAGTAATCAGAGTATGTGTAAAATATATATGAACTAGTAGCACTGATAGTTTAAAATACATTGAATACTGAAAATCACTTCAGATTTACTTTTTTATCTCTTCTCTGCAGCCTGCTGTAGAATACAGAAATCTTCTGGACAGACTTCACAGACTGGAGCAGGACCACCTGAAGCGATTCCTTCTGGTAAAGCAGGAGGAATGTTTTGCAAAAGCTTATAGACAACTGGCTGTTACCCAGAGAAGGGAGCTCCATAGTATCTTTTTTACAGAGATAACAAATGCTACTTTCAAGGGAGAACTGAAGGTGGAAGCAGCTAAAACACTAGTGGAAAATTACTCTAAAATACAGGTAATAGGGTAACTGCATTCCTAACCTAAAGACAGAATGCAAACCCACAGCAACTTTTGAAAAATGTTTCAGGAAATATCTGCACTTTTACAACTCTAAAAGAAATTATTCATATGTTACCACCCTCATAACTCATTTATAGAGCAATATTAAAATGTATGCTATCATTATGCACATCTAGACAACCATGTATTGATGCATACTCACAGCTTTTTTTCTGCCACAGTGAGTTAGATGTCTTTGCCACAACGTTATATGCTTACTGATGACTTCTCTTTTCATGGGTAACATTTCCAAAGCACCCAAGTGCTTGCAGCTTGCCTTTACTGCTCAGGGAAAATAAGACTTAGTAGCTCTTATGTATCATGCAGAATAAAGAATTTTGAAAACCTGTCTACAGTGTGGAGTGGGAAGTTATGTAATATAAATGCCTAGTTTTGTAGTGAATATTTTGATATAAATGCACATCTTGGGGCTCTGTTCAGTTCTTGAAAGCTCTGTTGATACAGCTCTACCCCTAAGCCCTCCCTCACAGGATGGTCTGAGAAGAGATTTGTGCTCATGAAGCAAACCTCTGGTTCCAGGTCTACCCTTGCTGGTGTTAATGGAGCCCTCAGCATGGTATAGAAATGACAGAGTGCCACTTCCAGAAGTAATTTCAGTGTAAACAAAGGGACTGTAGGCATTTTCAAAACCCCCTAGGAACCAATTACTTTCCTGTATTTCAGAAGATGTACTAAGCCCGCCAGTCCAAATACGAAGATTATTTAAACTGTGTTATGTCTAAAGTGCTGCGGTTTTGTACTAGGAGGGTTGATGTCTCTTAATGCAGTTGAAGATGCTGATCAAGATATTCAGGACTTCAGTTTTGGTTTCGGTTACACCATAAGCCTCTTGTTTCCTCAAGGGTTGGCTTTTTAGTTCATTTGTGTTGCAAGTTACTGTTACAGATTCCAAAAATTCTGGGAATTGTTCTCCTGGATGCTTCTTGAAGAATATGATTGTTGTAGTCCTAGAGGTTTAGGATCTGGAGGTTAAAAAGGAACATTTGAAATGTAGGTGTCAAAACAAAAGATAAAACAAGAGAAAGAAGTTTTGATGATATTTTGGCTGCTTGGACAAGGGTCACCTTGTCTTGGGTGTCTGATGTTAGCAGGATGTGTGCGGTAGACCATCCTGTGTCCATCTCTGGTCTCTAGCAAATCTACTAAGGTACCTTAGCCCTTCCTATTCCCCACCGTTGGAAGCAGGAGCTTCTGGACCCTTCTGTGCACAGTGGGCTTGGCTTTCCCCTTGCTGCACTGGACACATGTGGAAGACTTATCTTTGGCTTTGAAGTCAACTTAAGCCATCTATGAAAATGTTACCCTTTATTTAATCATACCTGTTAATCATGACCTGTTAAATCAGGGCACTTGGGAGGTGCAATAAGTATTCAAGAGAGCGCACAAAATATTGAGGTAGTCAAGACAAAAGCTCAGCTTATTATTTGTTTTGTTTTGTTGAAATAATAAAAATTTGACATGTCTAATAGAGTTAAATTGATACAAACATTGTTTTTCACTTGTAAGAGCTTTTTAACTTTGCCCTTTTAATAAACAAATCTGGTTTGATACCTGCAGGTGTTAGCTGAAATTAACATTACGTTTGATTAAATGTATTTGTTCCCATTCTTTTCTGTAGGGAGACATTGAAGAGCTAATGGATTTTTTGCAAGCTAGCAAGAAATATCATCTGAATAGAAGATTTGCTTACAGAGAGTATCTCATAAGTAAGACACAGTTAAGGGATTCTCAAGCCTCTGCTCTTATAAATGCAGCAGCAACTCAGATATCAAGTCTCATTAATAAGATGGAAAGGTAAATATCTCAGTTGTTTTCTTAGCAGTCATTTGAGTGCATTATCTCAGACAATAGAATAGTCTTCAAAAGTCTCTTTGTCTTCCTACCTATCAGGAAAGGTGCCTAAAAATGTTATCTTTTAAGGTAATTCTAAGAAAATACTTTGTAACTGATGATTTTGTTAATATTCTGGCAGATATTAAGGTGAGGCTTTGTTGTTTGTGTCCACTTCATACATATACTTCATTCATCCACAGATGTTGTGGTTATGTGAAAAGCCTCTTGAGAAACTCCTACCCGTATGACCACTGCTTATGTGGCTTAAATCATTGCTATGAAAAACTGGGACTCCTCAAGCTGGAAAAATAGGTTCTGATCATTGTTTAGTGCCTTTTATTGCACTTAACCATCACGAAACAGATCAACTACAAAAAAGAGTAGGTAGGCTTGTGTTTCAGTTTATAATTAAGTGATTTGGGGAGTATTTATAAATCAGAGCATTAAAGTTTGAGCAGCAAGAGAATTCTGGTCTGAATGGCTGGTACTTTAAATTTGTATCCATAATATCCTCTTATTTTTTACTTTAGCATTGAATCTGCTTGCCTAAATATAGATACAGGTCTGTCTTAATCTATTGTGTCCAGCTTTGATAGCCCTAAACTTGCTATTATAAATGGACTTTTAAACTGCAGAACTGTTTGTATGGAGAAGAGAAACTGACAAAAGATGTTGATAAGATCTGCCACAGATAAACGGACTAAGGGATACATAAATCAGCAAATAAATGAGAGTGGTCTTTTAGAAATGGACCTTAATAGGATGTTTAAAATTGATTGGATAGCCAAGCAATTTCAAATTAACACAAAGGTTCTGTGTGGCCAGAAATAAATGTTATAAAAAGCAAAGTGGAACCAAACCAATTCTAGGGTGGGTTATGAACATTTTAAATGAAATAAAGCAGCCAGTTTTCAAGCTGGGCTTTCTAAAGATAGTATGTAAATAAAATGTCCCGCTTGTTAGGACTAGCTGTACATACTCAGTGCCTTTGGAAATCAAGTTTATGGACTGCAATGTCAAAAGGGAGGAGAAATAGTTTTAAAATATAATCCGTAATGATAGATTTCAGGATGTCTACCTACGCATTTTGTGTTTTCCCTTAAAGAACAAATGGGTAGGAGGGCGATACTTAAGGCAGTGTCTATCCTGGGTTGTTTCAGCGACCTGCAGGTTCTTATTTTTGGACTACAACAGCTGTAATGTGGTGCGTCATTCTTTTGCCAGTATCTGCTCATTCACAGTAAGTTTCCTTCCTTCTTTGGTCTCTTTAAAACGGAGTACTGTTCTGCTGACTCCCTGCATATGAACAGCTCAAGCTCCTTTATAAATTTTTCCCAAAATTTTAATTTTTATAAGACCTCAAGCGTTTCTTGGGAGCTGTGTTTTTAAAGTAGGCTGTTGATTATCCTTGACATAAAAATTCAAAGCAAAACATATACTGGCCTCTTACTCTTCTCAATAATCTTAATCTATATGGACCTTGTTATAAACAAAATAATTTTCTGAACAGAGTCTTACAGGACCTTTCAGTGACTTGGTACGGGACAATGAATGGCTCCAGCAGTAATGCATTAGTATAAAGTTTTCCAATAATCTCTTAAAACCTTTTCTGCTTGTAGCAGTTTGCTATGTAGAGCATTTATTGCTCTGAAGTATTTCCCTAAATTTTGATCTGGGCTCCAGCAAGATGCCAGCCAGTTCAGTAGGTGAAATCCTGAAGTAGCTGAAGCGGAGTAACATGGGCAGCATCGTCATGTTCTCTCTCTATAGTCTTTGTACGGTGGTATGGTTCAGCCTCTGTGTATATACAGGCTGCTACAACTCTTCTGCTTCATATCTATCTCCCTTATGTTTTAGTGATGCTCCCATGACTTCTCTAGCTTTCATGAAAGTCTTACTTTGCTGGGGTCCAGCATTACTTAGACATTTCTCCATAGCATCAAATACAAACTACTACTTTTTACTTTAGTGCCCTCCCTTCATATTTTCTCCTAATTTTGTTGGCTTTCATTCAGTACTGAGAAGCCAAGATCTGCCTCTAACTGACCTATGATACTGCTTCTCTTGGCCACACACTTCATCTCTGTTCCTTCCATGGCATTCACTGCATTTGGGAGGAAATCCCTGTAAACATCCTTGTCATTACTGCATTGTTGTCCTTCATTAAAATTCTCCTTATTCAAAGACATTAAGCATGTGCCTGCACATTTCTTCAGGTGATTAGATGCCTGGTCTGCCGAGACTTTTTATCATACAATTTATCATACAGTCTATATTGTTTCATTATATTTTTCCCCTCCTTCTATTTTGTGCTTCAGTTCAGAGTCCTCTGTGGACAGGGCATCTTTTAATTCTAATACTGTAATTATTTTTGTACTGTATTTATAGAAAACCAGAAATGAAGGTCTCTTGCCAGAATTGAACCTTCTAGGAATTACTGTAATACAGATCAATGTAAGTAAGTTGCCACAAACTCATATAGGCTCCTGTGGTAATAGGCATTTTGCCCATTATTTTTGTTAGCTAGCATTTCTAAGTAAGTCAATAAAAAAAAAAAAGTAGGTTTTACAGTACTACATCACCTGCAGTTTGAACGGTGGACATAACTGGATCTAAAAACTGATGTAGACTTTGTTGTTGGTTTGTTTTTTTTTCTTCTTAATAATAGGAAGACATCATCTTCTGGTCATTTTATGTTGCATGGCTTCTTCTGTATCTTTCACTTGCTGGATAGTTCCAGCACATCTGTCTTTAGCTAATGCAGCCCCTTTTCACTGCTCTGGACAGGGATTTTAATTGGATGAGCAAGCCTGGGTTTATTTCCTCAGTACAAGACAGGAAGAAGGTGTTAAAAATGACATCTTGCTAGTCTTTTGACTTGGGTTTATCAAAAAGGGAGGTAAGACTTAGAGTTACCAAATACGGGTAGGAAATGTAGTGCTGTTGGATTTTAATTTTTTTTAACAGAATACTGAAAATTAACATTGATTGCTTTCAAGGCAAAAGTGACTTGGTCAAAGATACAAGAATGGGGCTTTGTGGGTTGCTCTCAAGATACTGAGAGGTATTTTAATCTGCTTTGCAGAAGATTAAAGAAATTTGGTAGATGGACATTGAAAAAGCTCTGCAAAAGGAGATGCTCTCTGGTTACCATAAGTATGTGATAAAACAGGTGTGAGTTTCTCCAGTGTATTTATTATGTAGAGGATGATGTTTTGTGGCTTGCTCAGATATTTGTGATGCTTGAGATGGGAGTTGTGGAATCTGGCCGCCATGATTACAGTACAGTCCAAACAAGCAAACATACTAATCTTGTTTTATTTCTTTTAGCTTTTGAGGATTATATTTGGAATTATGCTGTTACAGTATTAACAAATCCTAATAAACCAGAATGAGAGATTGTCTTTTCTGTGGAAGGGTTTGCAATGTTTAGCTGCCACTCTAGGTTATGAATTGGTCCAGGTATCATATTAGAACATCTGAATCCAGGCTCTGTGTGTAATGTTCATGTCTTCTGAAAAATGGGGATTTGAAAACTTAACCAGAAAGTGTTTTGACAGCATCGAGGAATTGGTGCTTTCTACAAGTTCCACATTGGCCTTTTCAGCCCCATATTTTGGAAGTCTGTGTTGTTTAATATTAGAAATTATAACCAGCAAAATGTCCAGCAGTCTGGTCTGAATTAAGATGTTCTTTTATTCTTCTGTTGTCTGAGAGAGACTTTTTTTGGGGGGGGGTTGGATTTCTGGTCTAAATATAATAGCAGGTAATTTTCAGAATTCGATTTGAGTTTGTGGAGAGGGAGTTTTTTTTAACTGTGCAGACATGGTTGGGATCTTGCTTACACTTTGAAATTAAATGCTGTAGCAAATGAAGGTAGACTGTAGTCTTAATTCCGTTTGAAAGCACAGTGTACTTAACACCAAGAAACTGCTTTTAGATTTTTGTATTTCACTATTAAATTTGAAATCATTATAATTTTTCTGATAATGTAAATGTAATGGAAAATCTGAATATAATTCATTTTGTGGATATGATTGCTTTGTATCGTTAAAATAATTTTTAATAGTTTTCACTTGATTAGATTACATACTTTAAAGAGAAAATTGTTTCTAATGAGGAGAAGGAGTTATAAAAGCCATCTAGAATTGCATTTCAGGGCCATTAAATGAAAAATGTAAATATTATGAATAATATATAAGGCTTAAAATGTCTCATTTGAATATCACATTACTAAGAGATTTGTAATTGATTTTGCATTTGCTTTCCCTTTCTTCCTTCTTCCTTTGCTCTACCTTGACAAACTGCCTCAGTTGTGCACTCATGTCTGAGATTACCTTTCTGTTATCCACTTGCTTGTTTGATCCCCCCAGGTATTGCTGCTAAAGAAACAAAGATCATTCTGTGTGTCTACTTTGTTGAGCCTTGTTATGGTACTAACTGCCTCAAATAACCTTTTACTCTTAAAATTTTGGGATAACAGACTTCAAACACTGTTATTTCAGAGCAGGTCATCTACCTGAAAGTCATTTGGGAGTGCTGCTGGACCAAGCTGAGGCTGAAATTAATTCTGTTAAACAGAAATTCGATCATGATTTAAAACAAGAAAAGCAAAAGCTTCACCAAAAACTCATTTCCAAGCGAAGGCGGGAGATGCTACAAAAGGTAATTATTTTCAGTATATTTATTTTCACAGGTCTTGCCATAAATTAAAAATTGAATTAATTGAAAAATAAAGTGTGTTTTTTAGGATGGGATCAACACTGTCAGGAACACAGATAAAAATAAGTGTCCATTGTTTTTAGCTGTGTACTGCTATGTGCTGGAGTAATTATGCAGTAATTAATAGCTGCTCTTTCAGAAAAGCGTTCAAGAAAGTAATACAACTGGACACCCTTGTAAAACCCCTCTACTTAGCCTAACCTGTCCAAGGAGGTTATGACAAGTCCCTGTACTGTGCAGACCTGCAAAAGCCAGCTTTGGTTCTGGAGTCAGTGAGGGAAATGGCATGTTGCTGAGACAGTTTTCTGTGGGTTTCCTGGCTGTGTGTGATTTCAATGACTTCTACAGTATAGTTAAAACTCAGCTACAGAACAGTTTAAAAGATGCTGTACCTGTAGCTGCTCATGGTAGGACTCCTGTCACCTAACCTCAGTCATCTAAAAATCAAGGCTATCTCCAAGAGCTCCAGATCATCCTGTAATGGAAGATGACTCGCAGGTTATCTGAGATAAATGAACGGGAGTTGTTATCTAGAATTACATCTTTCTCTGCCTAAAGGATGTAGAAAAAACTTTATTGAATTAGGTGGTACTTCTTTAGATGACCAAAGTTAGGTGAGATTAATTTTACCTTTTACAGACTATTTTTTTCAGTGTTTTCTGATCATTAACAAATATCAGTACAAGAAGAGACAGCAGGTATAATGATGAAGACTTTATTTGTTCTCGCTCTAGGTAGATTTGATTTAGCTTTCCAATGAAAATGCTGCATGCTGTAAGATGGGAAAATAAAATTAAAAAATCCCACCTTTTTATTTCTTTTTCTTCCATGGATCCGTATTGACTTCTGGAATGCTGCCAGATCATTACAGTTCAGCCATTTGGGATTATGTCAAACCACAAGATCATGCATTTGCTTAGGTTGTTATTTCTTCTATCTAGCAACAATCCAAATTATCCCAGGTCTGCGTTAGCTCTTCTAATAATAATCTGAATTATCACAGGCCTGCTAGATGCACACAAAGCCATCATGATGAGGGCTAGGTAAGTGTCTGGACACCGAAAAACAGTTTTGAGAACACTGAGAAATAAAAGTAAGAATTTTTTTCATTGCTATGTAATACATATTTAAAGAGATAGAATTTGAGATATTCCTTCTCTAAACCTTGTTGCTACTTTTGGCAAATGTATTAACAGAAAGAGCATCAGCAGGAGCAACTGTCATTTGGAGACCCCTTCAAAACTACTAGGGATGTCACTCACTACCTGAGTCATTGCAAAAATCGCTTGGGTGATCACACAATTGAATTTGAAGAACTTACTGAAAAGCTTGACAACGAGGCCAGTGAAGAGCTGAAAGAGCTTCTATTTAGTCTAACAGAGAGAACTGTTGAAGAGCTTAAACGTGTTCAGTATGGAATATTTGTGCAAGAACTGGTAAAGCTCAGTGTGCCAAAGATGTTCCTGCTGGAAGCTGTGGAGGAGCATAAAAAAGAGATGGCTGTTAAACGTGAACAGCTTGAAAGGGAAGAGCATGACAAGAGTATGGCTGCTGAAGAACTGCTTCAGCTCACCAGGCAGAAGCTGAGCCAAGAACTGGAGATGAGCCTTTTGGAACAAAAAAAATTGAGGAGCCGGGAACAATTAGTATTCATGCAAGTATCTCTCTATACCCTTTTCTTAGTTATTCTTGCAAATAGAGATGAACTAGGAGTTTTCACACATATCTGGTATAATTCCTGATGATAAATTTTCTGTCGTGCACTTGAGAATTGATTTTTCACAAGTCCTCAGCCCCTGTGGTGCTGGTGGATAAGCCAGCACTCCTGGTACTGCAGTGGAAATCCTGGAAACAGTGGTTTTGAAACCAAAAAGGAGGTGGAGTGTTTCTATACATCTTTTCACTGTCAGGTTTCCCTCATGCCTCTTTCAATATTATTCTCTGTCTGTTCTCAAAAGTCCAACACTTTGGAAATGTCATTTAGTATGTCAGGCCTAATTAGCCCTGCCTTTAATTTTGATGTGTCCCTTCTAACCATAAGTAAAGCTTTCCTCACTGGGTACTCATTTTAAGCTCTGCCATAGTATTTCCCCATACTTCATAAGTACCAGCACAGTAGCGTTCCTCTCCATCCCACACTTCAGACTTGACGCATCTGGCCTGCTGACAAAATGCTCCCGGCACTGAACCCCCAGCCACAGAGGTGTCATGGGCAAACTTGCAGAGACATTTGTTGGCCCCAGGCACACATTTTAGCCATTGCTGCCTGCTACAGTGTGACCCGGGGAAGGTGGGAAAGCCAATGCTTGCTCAGGGACGGACCACAGCTGAAGCCCAGAGTCAATGTGCATGGTGCCTCAGACTGGGCAGCAAGGTCCCCGAGAGATTTGCACCATTCATTAGCATTTCTTCTTAGCTTTCAAGTACATTTATGACTAGTTGTTGTATTATGTGAATATTTACACTACTCCATATCCTTTACACTGTCCATTTAATAACAGGCATTGTTAGAGAGATGGGAACATGAAATAGTCTTTTGCGAAAATTGCAGCTTTAGGGGAAGCAACTGAACGGGCAAACCTGTATTAGGCTGTCTGTCCCTGGAGTAAACATACTGAGCATGAGAAATTGAACAGAAGGGGGAAGGAAAGAAAGAAAAAAAGCAAGCATTAGTTTATACTACTCTTGCAGGGCAAGAGAGATTTGTATGGGCAGTTTTATCCAGACAGCATCTTTGTAAGTTTGCCTGCTGTGTGGTGTTGAACAATTAAAAGAAATATGGAAAAAAACCCCAAAACCTTGCCCATTCCATGTTTGCTTTGTTAATGAAAAAAAAAACATAAAGATATATTTGTCTTGGTTTCATTCTAATTTCAAGGCCATTGCATTTTATTTAGCATTTTAAATACTTTTCTGTAAGCCATTTCAATATATTTTCTAGGTTGTCTTATTATCTTTTATTTATACTGCTGCGAGCAGACCTGCACGGGCAAGGAAATAAATTTTATGACCCAGCAGGTCTTTCCTATTTCTAACTTAAGATTCCATGGTAATTGTGTTCCAGCCTGCAGTGTCCCCTGTTGTCTTTAATTGTCTTTTTTTGCAGTAACAGTAAGCTTTTTGTTTTTCTGGTAAAATACTAGAAAATATATACAAAAAAATGCAGCATTTGCATAACTGTTCTATCAAAAGCCCCTTAAAATCTGTCACTGTTTTTATGCTTAGTCCACTGTCTGTCAATTTTGATATTTTGATGACAGATCTTTTCTCTCATGTTTATGTTTTCATCTTCTGTCTATTCACAAACAATTATTTTGAGTGATAGACTCTCATTTTTGTTGCTTACCAGAGACCCTGAGTTAGTCCAAAATATTTATGAAGATGATTATTGCTTAAAGTCGTTTTTAAACATAGGCAGGACAAAACTATGATTTAATGGGTTTGGTTTTTTTGGCATTTTTTTTTTTATGTCTCTGTATAGCTGTATATATGGACAGATATATAGTATGGACTTTCTTCTAAAAGTCTAAGAATGAGAAATATTTAAGTATACTGTAAATACTTGCTTGGAGTGATACTGCTTTAAAGTAACTTTTCAAAGAAAAGCTTTATGCATTAAAACATCTTTAAATTTAAGATGTAGCTGTACTTTTCTGAAAGGGTAAACAGAAACTCAGAAATATTTTAGTGAAATGATGAGGGGTTATAGGCCTGTGAAAGACTGAATAAAGCATCAGTCCTAATGGAACATACAGTATGATACTTCGAAGAAACCTACTTTTAAAAAAATAATACTGTTCATGCTTTAGATACAAATACATTTTTGGGGAAATGGAGAAGATTTGCAAACAAAGATGCTATTTTCTGTTAAATACTCTTAAGGAAATATTTCAGTCACAAGACAAGGTAGATGAATACAGTGTAAGGTAAATCACAACTGGAAGATGAGTTTAGGTTTTCATATACTTTATTTTTAAATCAACTTCAGCTTGACCTGAGGACCAGTTCCCCAGACTTTTGTGTTCAGAACCTTCCTTCTACAGAACAGGAATTTTAAGTGATTCAAACCACTGCTAAAACATATTCCATGTTTTTCAGGCTGCTAAAAGCTTTTTTACAAAGAACAGCTAGAACCCTTGTAACTTGGTGATGGGAGGGATGACATATATGAGTCTATAATAAAGAGATTTGATTTTCCCCCCCCCCCCCCTCCTGATAGCTGTGACTGCTAAGTGCTGGGAAACAGCAGAGGGAGGCTTTATGGGAAGCTTTTATCTCGATTTCAGCCCTAAGTTTAGGGCTTATATTATCTGAAGAGGTGGAAGGAGTCTGTGTATAGGAAATATGTTGAAAATTATTTATTTATTTTAAAAATATTCAAGACCTGTTTCCCCTTGAAAATGAACTTTTACAATCCAGGAAGTTCATATGTAGCATTTGATGTATTTCCAAGGATATAGTCATGTTTAGCAGCACAGTCCTAAGTGTGTATGATTCTCCTGTGAATAAGACAAAAAAGGATAATCATTGTCATGTAAAGTATTTATGCACATGTCTCTTACCATTTTTCTTAAAATTGCCTTTTGTATTTTTAACAGGCAGCTTCTGAGTTTACCCCTCTCACTGTCAGAAGAGGAGTTGCTTAGAATGAGGGAAGAGCTGCACTGCTGCTTCTCTCAGGTGGACAGCAGCTTGGCTTGGCCCAAGATAAGAGCAAGGGCCTTGCTTGAGGCTTTTGAGGCGGAGTGGAAGGATGCAGAACTGCTAAAAGTTGACCAGAATTTAGCAATGACCAATAAACAGGTGGGAATGTGCAAGGGGTTTATAAGTATGTCTGTATGGTGGCCTTAGCTTTAGATACGGGTCCGTAGCTTCTCTGTAGGTGTGACAGCAGTGCACGCATACACTTGTATGTTTCTGCTGCTCACATGTCCTCCACCTTTCCCAAGAAGACAGCATAGGTATAAAGAAGGAGATAGGTGGCCAAAAGGGCTGCACCTCTGAGGAGAGTCAACTGAAATGCTAAATATTGGAGTGGTGCTGAGCCTGCCTCTGACTGTCAGGAGCATGTTCGGTCCTCTATAGCCCAAACTGGTTTCTCTGACAGCCTCTAAACAGTACTAAATTTGGCACTAAATTGAGGAAAGATTTAGGGCTTTTTTAGGCAAATGTCCTGAACTGTCTTGTCCATGTAGGAAAGTAGTGAGGAGTGTTAATTCCTTCACTAAAATGTAAAACTCATTGAATTATAAATTACTTCTGATTCTTGAACAGGAGGGAAAAAAGTGTTTTCCTCTGAATTGTATCTGATACCATCATCAAAAGGAGGACTTTTCCTTGCTTTGGTTTTGTTCTGTTTTGCTTTCTAAATGTGTAAAATAACTTAGGTTAATAACTTAGTACTAAGGAATTAACCTAGTTCAAAACATGAATAATTTCTAAAGTACTAAAGAAGTGAAATGACTTTGCAAAGTCTTATCGTTGAACAGATGTTATTATTTCCCCAAGAGAGTGTTAGACTTAGTTGATATTCTTGTAAAGAAATAGAAAGGTCAGGAATAATATCATTACATGGAATGGTGTCCCTTAATACTATTATGGTTCATTTGTGATTCATATACTGTGTCTTGAAAACAATGTAGTTCTTAAATTAATATTCTTTCTTCATTTTTAACCACACTGAGGAGACAACATACCAGTTAAAATCTCCTCTTATTATCACTGCTGAAGTTTGTTTAAAATCAAATATATATACCTGGCAGTTTTCATGGAAAGGGTGCATATATAATTCTGCTTCAAATAAATTAAAAATTAAATTTACAACTGCCTGAGTCTCTGATAGGAATTGTCTGAATCAATAGGCAGCACCTCCCGTTCTGAAAGTCATCTTTGCCAAGCGTTTCATTAATTGGAGGATCTGCCAATAATAGCAAGTAATAATGTTAGCATCCTCATATACCTCTTACAAATAAAGCATTTTGTGCACATCTTCTTACAGCAGCATTCTAAACTGAAAAAAACAGGATCCAGGAATAGAAGTAAGATAGATATTCTGAAGAAATCTTTACAGGACAAAATTTTCATTTATGAAGACTCGAAGAAAGATGAAAATTTGAATAAAGTAAGTGCAAATATTTTCTGTACTATGGTCAAACCTAGATCTTTAATTACTAAGGAATGACAGTTTTCTATCAGTGTAAGAACCAGATAAAAAAGGCAGGTGTAGTGGCATGATGCATCCCTTTACTCTTGCTTGGATTTGGCAAGATAGATGTTGCATTTCAAATTTAATAGTTATAGAACTGATTTCATGTCTCACCGTTTTTCTTTGAGTAGTTCTGGGGCTTGGTGTACGTGTGCAGAACTTGCATAAATCCTGTGGTTTATTAGTAAGGTTTTCAAACTAAAGAATCATAGAATGCTTTGGGTTGGAAGGGACCTTTAAAGGTCATCTAGTCCAACCCCTCTGCAGGGGGCAGGGACATCTTTAACTAGGTCACATTGTTCAGAGCCCTGTCCAACCTGAACTTTCCAGGGATGGGGCTTCTATGGCCTTTCTGGGCAACCCGTTCCCCTGTTTCACCACCCTCACTGAAGAAAAAGAATCTGTCTTTACATCTACCCTCTTTTAGTTTAAAAACATTACACCTTTTCCCATTGTAACAGGCCATGCTAAAATGTTTGCATCTTTCTGTATTGAAAGGCTGCAATAAGGTCTTTCTGGAGCCTTCTCTTCTCTAGGCTGAACAACGCCAGCTCTCTTAGCCTTTCTTTATAGGAGAGGTATTCCATTCCTCTGATCATTTTTGTGGCCTTCTTCTAGACCCACTCCTAACAGGTCCATGCCTTTCTTGTACTGAGGACTCCAGAGCTGGATGCAGTACTTCAGATACAGTCTCACCAGAGCGGAGTAGAGGTGAACCACCACCTTTGATCTGATGGGTGCGTGTCTTTTGATGCAGCCCAGGATATGTTTGGCTTTCTGGGCTGCAAGCACATTTGCCAGAAGGTGCTTCACTGCATACTTCAGTTGACCAAAATTTAGGTCTTGAACCTCTAATACTACTAAAAACCCAGGAATGGGTTCTTGGATCCAAAGACTTTTTGGGTAGGGGCTGAGTTTGTTGTGCAGAGCTTATTGAAAGGGAGCCTTTGTTCTGGCCTTTTTTAAAACGCTCACAGCCCCAGGCTAAAGTTAATACTTAGGGAATGAGTGGGGCCAATGCCAGTATGGGATTTTGGAAACTTTTTCCTTCTCTGCCAACATGGTCCATGATGTTCTTGTTCATGTTCCTTAACCTCTCTCTTCTCGTCTTACCCACTTCAAAATGTCGATAATACTACTTTTGTATGTTAGAGGTAGATATGTCTGTCATTGTAGATACCTGTGTTGGAGGTAGGTGGTGCACAGCTATAAATACCATGCAGAAGCAGCAGGTGTAAATAAAAAATAGTTTTGTAAATTACTGCACTATCAATCGTAGTACTAGATTAGACAAAATTATGTTTTTACATCTCTTTCCTGTGCTTTTTATACTTGTATCCTGGCAAATGAAAAATACTGTATCAACATGTTTATTAAGAAATAATTTCACTTTTATGTGAGAGCAACATGTTGTTAGTATTGATTGCAGATAATAAAAGCAAATGCTTATCTAGTCCAGCACACAGTCTTTGGAAGTGAGAGCAGGTGCTTGGGCAAGAATGCAACACAATTCAGTAACTCTGGCCCAAGAATGCCCTAATCCCTTAATTGAAACTTCTGGCTTCAATACATAATGCCCTGACCTCCAAAATTTAGATACTTTTTTTTTTTGTACTGTTACTTGAAAGTACAGTGGAGTATGGGCTAAGCTCTTATGCTAAAAAAAGTACTAAATACTTGTTTGCTCTGAAGATTGCCTTACCTTCTTGTTACCATCTTTTTTTCAAAAATATCTAGCTTTTCTAAGACTCATTGTTTCAGTTTTATGTGCACCACCTGTTATACCTGTTTTTCTAATATGGAATAATCTTGTTCTAGGCCTTAGTTTTATGTCACTGACTTACAAGAATGTCTTGAAATGACACTTTGGACTGTGAAAATGAATTTGCTTTGACAAGATAAAGCAAAACAAATACCCCCAAAAGAACTGAGCTGGGGAGGGATTGCCTGGCTTGTGCAATCTGTATCAAGGTCATGACTTCTAGAATGTTCTGCAGAAGTTTTTAGCTTTGATTTCTGATCAGTGCTGCTTGAGTACAGTGAACACCTTTGAATGTCTGTGAACAGCTGGACTGTGAGCTTAAATGGGAGATGCTAATGTTACTTGCTTTTCAGTAAAAAGCAACAGAAGGCCTCAAATTCACTTTTATAGGTTTCTTGCCTACCTGCAAAGAAGGTAGGAGATAGATACAGAAAGCTGTTATTATTGTTGCACTTCTTCCTACTGAAAACTGAAACATAGAAAAAAGCAATGAATATTTCTGGATCTATCCTAAGGTAATGCAATCTACTCTTTATTTTTTTTTTTTTTTTTTATATAACAAATACTGAAAGGCAGCTTAGCTCTTTTTCCATAAACTCACAATTTTGGCCACCTCTTTCGGTTTTCACTGGAGAACTCTGCATCTCATGCACAAAAATAACAGCTTACTTTTCAGCATTTTGGTTACCATATTTCCAGTATAATCTCAGAGTTGAATTCTCAGCTCGAATATCCCATATGTTTATTTGTAATCCATATGCTTACTTATTATCTAGCATCACACACCATGTTATTCAAGATCTAATTGTTAGATTAACAGTAATGTTGGGAGACCATGTCTATGTTTTAAGATGGAGATTTGTTAAAAATACCAAAAAATTCAGTCTTGCTTCTACTTTGTGTATGTAGGATGGTTTCTTTCTCTTTTGTTGTAATTGGCTTAATTTACATTAGCAGGAAATAATTCCTGAAGGTAACTTTCCATCTCTTGCATTCAAGGACATTCCAGGTGATGTAATGGAGACTTGGGAGAATATCATGTGAGCATGAATGAGAATATCACAAGCACATGTGATTCCAAATCACATTTTAAATTTAGCTCTATCTACTGGATAATAGAATTTGTACAATAAAGAATCACCCTTAGCGGGTCCCTTATCCATTAAATTTCCAGAGAAAATTCCTAGGCATCATGTTATGTAATTATCATTTTAGGGATTGAAAAACTTGGTGTAAGTCTCCTTAAATGCTCCTTCAAAGCTATTCATGAATAAAGTCAGTAATACATAATTCTTATTAACATGAATAGAAAGCTGAAAAGTTTTTAATGTCTTGAGTACATGTCATCTCTCTTTGTGCAAAGATACTCTGAGGGGCAGAATCAAGTCTTGTGCTGATGGGAAGTCATACAATATCTAAAGACTACAATTGACCTTTACAGTGTTGTAGTTCATGCTTGTAGGGCAAATACTGTTGGCCTTTATTTTTCTTAGTTTATAGACTGGTAAAGCTGTAGAGATCTTAAGACTGCATGTATAAAGGCATACCCCAGGATGCCTGCCCTAGTAAGATGCTAACCATGTAGGTATCTCAATTAGTTGTTCATCTCTGCCTGTTCTTTGAGAGAGGCCAAACTAGATGGGAGATAAATACTTTTCCATAGAATGCAGATGTGAGTACTTGCTCTCAGGTGCCACAGTGAAAGTTTCTGAGGTGCTTCCTTTTATGGCTTTACTTGAGCATTCTTATTAAAATACTTAATACTGGAAACTGAAAATACTGAATTCTGAAAAATTTTTTTTCTTAATATTCTGTAAAACATACCAGATTAAGTTTGTCAGGACTGAAAGGGAATTTAGAGATGAAGCGTGGAAAAACCCTGCACTCTGATACCCAGCAGTATACGGATGGACTGTTTCCATGCTTAACTTTGTTCTAAACCCAGTCTGTAGGGCAGCGCTTGATATCAATACCAAGCAGTGGAGTTGGAGCTCTCATCGTTGCATGTACTTTTGCTCTCTGTGTCTTCTCTCTCTTACACTCTGACTTCTGGGCCTGTGTGGATAATACGGGGTGAGAGAATAAAACCAAACTGGTAATTATTTACTGTCTGTGAGGATTCAGCTATCCAAATGTTAGATATGCAGTGTAGCCATCAATGTCTAAGCTAGACTTCCTCACATATGTCAGTGGAAAAATATTTTTTAGGATATGAAACATACCAAGAAGTGAGTTTTCCTTTTCTTTGACTATAAGAGTGGCTTAGCGTGATGAGCTTGGATGTAAGCACCTAAAGAGTGTAATCGCAGCTGGCTGCTGTCCTCATTGTCTGGCAGAAAAATGGTCACAGTGCCAGTATCACTGGCTGTGAATGTTGGTGGTATAGCATGGAGAGCTCATCACGTTGCATTTGATCATGTGCTTGCACGTGCTATGCTTGCCTTTTACCCTTGAATAATGTCTGTGGATGTACCCATTAGTTGTGTAGCAGCAGTGCAGTTGTTGAGTTAAATTATTTTGATGTAACCCTGTTTGATCCAGTTTTCATCTTGTTTGAAATCTATTACCAATAGACTCTAAATTAAGAGTGTAACTTTGTTTTATGTAAGGGGATTTTTGGTTATTTGCTTAAAGAAAATAGTTGAATTTCATTGATCAGTACTAATGGACACTTGTAAATTCAAAACTAAACAGTCTTTCCATAAATTTTGTATTTTTGCTAAACAGAAGTATGTATTTTATCTTCTCATTTAACTAATCGCATAGGCAAGCATAAGTTGTTTGTTTGGGTTTTTTATTATTATTATTATATAGACCCCCTATTTTAGGCTATTGTTTAATAATAAAGTTAAACAAAAACAAAGTCTGATCTTTTTGAAGTATCTGACATTGTAGATTTGGGAGGGTTTTTGATCACTTAAGCACAGCAAAAGCTTGTAATTTCATATTAAAAGCATGTTGTAATACATTGTTTTGAATTATAACATAACAACATTGTTTTCTTTGTTGCTTTAATCCTGCTCGTTAATTACAGAGTAGTAAAATCAAGAGCATACATATAAGGTTTTCTGTTAATCTTGTTATCTTTTGTGTTTTGGTATTTTGTAGGTTAAATACAAGTTGCTGCTTGAGAAAGAATGTCAGCTGCGTGATCTGGAAAATAAACTCGGAGAGTATATTGCTTCTTTAGCCTTTAAAAAGACTGTTAAAAAATCTGAAATGTTGGAGCTGTATACCGCTATCATAAGCGTACAAGCTTTGCTCTTTGAACAACTAAGCACGTCAAAAACCCTGTCAAAATTGGAATGTGTTCAGATTTTAGAAGCACATAATCCTGTAAGTAATGAAGTTGTGAAAAGGAAAAAATTCTGTTAGAAGACAGCAGCTATCACAGTAGCTTATTTGACTTTAACTCTGCTGGTTTGCACCTCATTGTGGTCCAGCCTTTAATTTCTGTGATTATGTGCACTTTAATGAACTCAGTGAAGGGAGTAAAGAAAGTATTAGAACCAGAGAAGATTGTTTAGTTTTCTTATTATTAATTTTTATTGTAGTGGTATCCAGAGATCTAGAGTTGTAAACAGCAGCATTTTTTGGTTAATTAATATTAAAGTTTTCTTGACCACAAGGAAAACAGTTGGGAAGTGACTGGTGTAGTGTTTAAGTTGTCATTACTGTGTTACAAAATTGCTCATGTTGTCATGCTGTCCATAAGGTAAAATCCATAACCACTTGATATTGTTCAAACATTGATTTTTTCAAGATTATATATACAGCCTCTGAGCACGGTCATGCTGCTTGAGTAGTCGAAACTTTAGAAAGGCCTCTTGCCTTTGTCGTTTTTATTACATACTTTGTATGTGCCAGTTTCCTAATCCTTTTTTAATATTTCAGTGCTCTCTATACAAAAAGATTATTTTTTATTTTTTATTTTTTTTACCTCTGTTATTTGCAACCATCCAAGTGAGGCTTGGGAGAGCACTGGAGTAGAACAAACAAAATGGGTTTTAAGAGCAAAACTTCTTTGCTAGAGGGCATCATTAGACAGCTATTGCTGTGAAAACTCCTGGTTAAATTTTTAATATTGTCATTTCTAAAGAATTTCTCTTAGAATGGCAGTTAGAATACTTACATGCTTCCAGTTTTGCTCAAATTTGTATTAAATCTGTAGGAAATAGTAAAAGTTTTATGTAGTCTATTAAAAATAATTTCACCTGAAATCAGTGCCTTTTATGCTGTAAGTGTAAGGGGGCTCTGCAAAGAGGTTGCTTTTAGCTTCTCTGTCCCTGAACAGATGAAGAAAAAGGATTGAAGGAGAGACAGAAGAGAGATCTGGAGTAGCTAATGCTGGATTCTTTATCCAGTGTGGAAGAACTGAATTGAGCCCAGTTTTGGCGAAACGAAAATTTTAGCCATTGTATAAAGTGCCTGTTAGGCTTACTTTACAGGGACTGTTTTCTGGTGATCAAACTTCTCTCTCTCTCTCTTGCTGTGTTTTTGTCCAACTCCTTTGTCCTACTGGTAAATTTTAACACCTGTTACTTTAAAACAAATGTATCAGATTACACAGATTCCCTCATGCTGATGATACCGGTCATAATCAGTGAAACGAAACACATCTGATGACATGTGAATTTGATCCTCTTAGAGATAAAATATTAATAGTTGATTTTAGTGTTCAGAGTGTGGATTCAAGCTTCAGTGTCAAATCTTGCTAACAGGGAAGCAGACATTTGGAGACGCTGCATCCAATGTATCTGCAGTCTGATTGCAGCAGATGAGGTGGAGGAATCGATGAAAATTCATCATTTCTCCAAGGTACAGGTTGGAAGTGGGGCACAGATATTAAGCAACTTAAAGCTCGAGGTCAGACAGCAGTGACATTGGAAAACAGGAATATGAAGCCTTCCTTTTGATGTCTTGTTTGACACTCTGGCCAAAGTGAGATCATTGGTATGAGGGATTCAGTCTACTTAATACTTCAGGGTTTAACCATGCAATTATTAGAGCATTTGATTTTAACACTAATTTTATCGCTTTTAAATGTGACTTTTTATCTTTTAATTTCAGACCTTTTTGATCAACAGCTAGTAAGCTGTTGATTCAGTATAGGTTAAACTAATCAGTCTTGAGTTTCTCAAGCTGTTTCAGTGGCTTTATACATCTTACAGATGAATTCTAATGGTGACAGTCTTTCCTTTGGATTTCAGCCATGCTGGTAGTGTACTTTCTAGATGTCCTCTACAGTGAAAGGTTTCAGGGAGCATTGATCTTTAACACAATGAAAATTGACTCCTATCTCTTGGCATTGTTCTGATGTTCATAGCATGCAAGTCATGTTTACTAAAGCCATGCAATGAACTGGGAAGTGTAATGACTGCAAGTGGCTGGGTAGAATGAGAAATGAATAAACTAATATCAGAAATTCTGATACCATCTTTTTTTTTTTCCTCACTCAAATAATTTCAAGATAAATTAGGTCTTTTTATCATTACATGTTTTGAACTTCTAGGAGATAGAAGAACTTGTCAGGAAGCAGGAATATGAGATGCTCAATAAAGAGTCAGCTCAGCAGCAACAACAGCATCTAATGAGTAGGCAGAGGTGGACTCCAGATGGATGGGGACTATCAAGTGAAGCTGTGGAAACAAATGCAGACAGGCAGGTGACAGCCCTGCTAAGACAGGCCATGAATAAATGTAGGCAGTTTATAAATCTGCACCAGCAAAGGTAAGTGCTTTGGTCTCAGATTTTACTAAGTTACTGCTGTTCCTATAGACCAGAAGATAACACAGTGAAACAGCAGGGTAAATGTTTTGCTGTGTTAAACATACATTTATGTTTGAACAGTGCATTTCTGTGAGGTGTCTTGGGAATATTGAAATAAGAAATATGAAATAGTAATAACTTAGTTACGTATGGATTGTGATGTGTTGCATGACAATCACCATTTCTTGATGAGGACAGTGGAAGAATAACAGTACTCCTTAGGAGCAAGGAGGAAAAGGATTTTAATCCTGTTCTTTCATCTCTCAAGAAGACAGATGGGAACTTCAGTGACACCTGATCTGCTGGGGTCAGAGGAAGTAGCTGAAACAAATTTAAATTGAATTTCCTTCTCCACTGTCATCCTGTAGACTGAATTCCCTGTCACACAATCATTTTTGATGGGATATATAAATCTCTCTTCAGAGACAGGCTCAATTTCACTTGGCCAGTTTTTAAGTAAAGATATCAGTGACAAAAAAAAACCAGCCTCATGCGAGGTAGATAGAAAATTCTGTCTTGTCGTGAAGGTTGCCTAGCAAAAATGAGTGAAAATTTACAAAATTACGAAGTATTGTATTACATTCATAAGGGTTACAGGAGTTAGAAATTACATTTCCGTGTTTATTTCACAGTATTAAAAGCCTACCACATTTCAAGGTTCATGTAAGGTGCTGAGAGTGCACCTGGAGTGTACCTGGGGCTGAGAGGGTGCTTTCCATTATGATGAGGGTTTTCTGTGAAATCATTGATATATTAAAAATCACTTTGATAGCCTTTGAGTGGAGTTATTGTATTCTTAAGTCTGTTTTCATTCTGACAGGGCTGGAGTTCTACTCAGTGTAAATTAACAACTCTCATGTTGCAGAAATAAGTCACTAGAAGAGCAGATAGAATTCTGGCTTGTGGATGCAACTGTAGAGATTTATCAGTGAAGCCTTCGAAGAAACGGCAACTAGTTTATATTATTTACCCGAAAATGTAATGGAAGAAACAAGTTTTGTACTTTTACCAAATGATACAAGGATAGCTTCATGATTTGGTCCAGAAACAACAAAAAATCACCAATAGTGAGGAAGCTAACTGTTTACTGTATGTTCCGGCAACAAAAAGATCTACAACTTGCCATAAAGTGTGGTGATGAAATTTAAAGAGGATGGGGGCAGGGTGATTCATGTTGCTTTGGAGCAATTCCAGATTTCAGTTGTGGGCAAGATCACAGATAGCCTTCGATTCTGCTCTGGTGTTTGCCTGGTGGTTCAGGGGGGAAAGGAGGAGAAGCTGGCTTATTTTACAAGTTACACCTAACTTGGCTGATAGAAAGGTATGCTTCCTGAATGGATGACTTTCAGATATTGCTTGCTATAATACAGTCATTGCAGCTGGGAAGATTTCAATGTTAATTCTGGCTTTCACTTCAGCTTGAGAGATGAGCAATGGAATCGCGCAGTGCTTGAAGATCTCCTGGAAAATATAGAAATGGATGCATTTTTGGCACTTTATAGTCAGGTAAGCATGAAATTGAACAAAGCTTCCAAGTTGAAATTACAGCTGTGTCCGGAAATCAGCTTTTCTTCCTTTTTTTGGGGGAGCCAATACAGATGTATTTGGACCCATTTCTGCTATTAGTCACTACCAGTTCTGCTCTTTGTAGCCTGTATTACTCACTTCAGTTAATTCTGACATACTTTCAGCCCTTTGGATTTTACTGAGTTGTTACTCTTTTTGTTCACTTACAGATCCTTTCCAGGGCTTGTCCTGTTGCATTTCTGAGTGTGATTTACAAATTTACAGTCTGATTTTCATGTAATGAGACAAAGATTTTGTTTAGTCTTTAATCAGTAGTAGAAAGCATTTGCGTTGATTGTGTTAAATGATAGAAGCACTGGTAGTTAAATTTTCTATTACCATTACCCATAGTGTTTTCAAAAAGAGCATCACCACTTCAGGTAATTTGCTATCTTTTGGCTGCCTGTCAGTGCCACAGAAGGCATTGAAAATGAATTATTGTCGTCCCCAAATTTTATCTGGAGGCCTTTGTTGAGATACGTAGCTATCATCAGAAAAGAGACTCAGGTTTGTAGCTTTTTCTATCCAAGTATCTTGCCTTTCAGGGCTAGGAGTAGATACAGTCACCTGTATCATAAATTGGGAGCTTCAGAGGCCAGAAAGCCAAGGAGGGACTGCTTAGACTAAGGGTGTCTCAACTTTTCCTATATCTCAACTTGTTTATGTACAGTTTTCTGAACTCTGTCTTCTCCTGAGTTAGATGTCTCTCTGAAGTCAGCTGCTCTCATGAAGAATTGGAGTGAGACTCTATATATATTACCTGTATGAGGAGATAGACCTGTGAGGTAGCACGTTTTCAGATCCTTACTCTGATTTCAGTAAAGAATTTGCATCAAGAACTCCTAAAGCTCCATGGGAGTGTGGTAATTGTTTCAGGCTCTGCCTTGCATGGGGTAACTTGGGATCCATTCAGAGCAGAGTTCTTCCACAAGCCTCCTTGGAAGAGACTTGCCTCTGAAATCTGGCAGCCTGATGGTTAAGCTGCTGTCCTGGAATAGAAGTTTGGTATCCACAGTTTTTCTGGGTATGTTTATCAGGAGCTGCTGAACTCTGTTCCAGGCTCCAGCTCCTTTTCACTGTTTTTCTGCCCCATGGCCTACTGCACATAGAGATCCTAACATTTTAGTGGGAACTCACAGAAATACCATCCTGCTGACACTGATAAAAATTTCTGCTACAGGATATTGTAGGGTGCTTATAATGTAGATGTTAGTGTGATGGCAAGTTTTCATCTGATTATTTCTTTATAACTAAACTTTACATGTATTTATTTATGCTTCTTTAAAATAACTTGTGGAATGCTGATGAGGCAGTAACCCACTGTTTGTAGTTAGTCATGGAATGGTGACAAGGGCAGTGACACCTCTTTTCAGAGGTGGTAGTAAATATGAGGCTTTATTTGCTCATTTGTAGTTGTAGTTTGTCTAATAATTCAAAATTTCAGGATGCTTCTCCAGGAAAAAAACTCCGTTCTTTTGTCCTGTTTGGTGTTCCTGTTTTTTTTTTTTGTAATACAGGTAGGGAGTTAACAGGATTGTGTGAATATTTTGCCAAAGCATATGGTTTTGATATATTTTGAATATGATAAATGTGTTAGATAAAATAAACTCCAACATCAGAACAGATATAAAAATTTAAAATGCTTTGAAAGATTCTTTACTGATCTTTCCCTGTTCTACCGTGGTTTAAGTCATTACCAGCTACTAGGATGATAATTAACTCTATCCCAGCTGAAACCATCTGACAAAATGCATCCAGAAGTGCTGGCCAGTATAGAGGCTTTAAATAGCACAGACCAACTTTTAGATTAGCACTACCAATACCATGCTTATAGTTTAATTTCAGTGCCTTTAAATCAGCTATAGCCTTGTAATCTTGGACTAATTGAAGGAGTGGCAGGACCTTGTACACTGTTTATTTAGCAATTTCATGGGCTGGCAAAAATTGTCATCGCTTACATGTTAAAAAAGAGCATGAGTGCATTAATCTCATACTGTGGTTCTTAGCTTGCCATATTCCTGGACATAGAAGGGTAGGCAGAAGATGCATGTAACAAGCCAGCTGCTCAAGAAGAAGAGTTCTTACCTTGTTAATTGTTCTTCTGCTGCCCTTGAGTTTGGCTGTTTCTGATAGAGCCTCATCATCTACATCCTTTCTGAAGGCATGAATGCAAGATGCGTGGCATGTTAAGATGAATGCTGAAGCAGCCATGTAGGACTTAGTGGACAGGAAGAGAGACAAAGCTGGTGGCCGAGCGCTGCTGCTGCTTGCTGGCTGTGAATCACTTTGAGGGGAGCCCTTTCCTAAGAGAGACCTTGGCTTTTTTCTTAGTGCTTCAGTCCAAAGACTGCTCTCTTTTGTTTGAAAGTCTGTATCGTATTTATCATCAGACCATGCAGGACTAACCACGAATGTGCTGGGTTTTCATGTTATTGTACCTAGCTTCTGACCTAAAAAGTCTGATAAAACTGATGCTCCTTGTCCGGCATTCCTGGAGATCATACCAATTGGCTGGGGCAAGCTGGATATTGCTTTTCTACAGCATAGGTAGACATGTTGCTCAAGTTTCTGACAGTTGTCTTACCTGTGATGGTTGGTGGGTTTCTTTGTCACAGACACATTGTGAAAGAGCGTCTGAACAGCATGGCCTGTATTCTGCAACTTGAGAGGTTAAAATTATCATTTTGCAGATTACAGATGCATGCCGACAGAATAATTTGCACAGTATGCAGTCCTTTTAGCACCCTATCAGGTTAACAATGACCTTTGATAAATACAGATTTTGACCTCTTGAAGGCAGAGATTTAAGAGCATCACTGTCACCTCACTGCACTTGAAAAAATGGACACAGTGTTCAGTATGTACTGGAGGGACTGTGCATTATGTTTAGTTCATAAGATTCCCAGAAAAAATAATTAATTTCTGTGAATATGCATTTGATAAAATGTAGCCCTGTGATATTCCAAGACTTACTTTATTGAAAATCCGTAAAACCTATACATATTTACCCTGCAAGTATGCAAAACAAATCTTCTGTTCTCAGCAAGTACAGTAGTATAATAACATGAACTATAATTCCAAACCTCACTACACTTAATTCAACTCTAAAGTAGTACTTGCTAAGTAGAAAAGTAATTTATTAATTTATTAGGGCTCACGGTGTAACATGTTCCTAACTTTAGATATGCTTATCATGTGTGTTGATATGGGAATTGATTTTTAAATGTTTTTCCTACGTTTTCTTAGAATTTATAGAACACATTATTGTGGCACATATTGGGAAACTATAACTGTTGCACCTCTGTATCTTATTCTTTTCTCTTAAGAGGATTTTCCCCTTTAGATTAGTTTTCAGAACTGTGGATGCAGACCTCTGGAAAAAACAGATAAGCTTTACTTTCCTACATTTCATGTTTCAGCTTACATCCTCTGGAGGCAGATCTAGATCAGTAAGAGATTTGCTTGAACGATATTGAGCTCAGGATCATAAGCCTCTGGCTGAGGAGTTACTTTTAAATAAGCTCATAGTTATAGCCCCAGGTACACTAGCTGCATTTTAGAGACAACAGGTGATGCAGGCAGACTGTCATGTGGAAACAGCAAAGTAAGCTTGAAACACAGCATAGATCAAGTTTACTGATTCTTGCATTAGTTGTTTAAATACACATTGCTCAGTCCAAATACTTGAAAGTAATTCTGCCATTTGTAAGCTACAATTCATTCCCGTTTCTATTTTGACCAAATTTAGAGGCTACAAATGACATTATTGGTGGCGCAAGTAGCATTTGTATCCATTAGATGTTACGAAAACAGTGAATTCTTAATCTTTGTCTTAATCTTAATTCTTAATAATCTTAATCTTAAGATTACCTTAGCATATACCCGAAGAATCAAAAATCATCCCTCATGTGGAGGGCTTTTGGTCTGCCTTGTGTGACCACTCGTGTTTCCTGTTTCCTTCACTTCTTCCCACTTTGCAAGCTGGTCTGGGTAGCTGTGAGCATCTGAAAGTGCTGCTCACTGCTGGTGATGTTCACACATCAGCACTCCCTTTGCCAGGCATATGCCAGGTGCACCTGGCCACTGGGTGCCTGTGCCACTTCTGGTACCGTTGACAGCATTGTGGGCATCTTGCAGAATTACTTAATTGTGAATCCCGCTGTGTTAGAGAAGCATCAAGGGTTGCCTCTCAGTTCAAGTCGTACTTGATGCAGAAAGGTAAGGATCAGAGTGAAGAAAAGAGGAAGCACAGAGGAAAGCAGTACTGAAAGCAGGACGTATCAGTCATCTGCATATAAATTAGTGTTAAAGGTCCTGAGACCATTTAGCAGAATGGGTCACAGAGATGTGCCTGGTTTTGTTCTCATTTAATGTTGGGGTTTTTTTATGTTTCTAGAAGGCCAGTGTTTAAAGACCAGAAGAACAAGACAATCTCTATACAACTGTAGAAATAGAGGTTAGGTTTCTGTGTTAAGATATAAGCTCTTATTTACATTTCTTTCCAGAGAAGAATCAAATAATTTCTTGCCCAAAGTAGCCTGAATAGGCATCCTTTACCTAATTTCACTGTCTGTATAGGATGAAAGTACTGGACGTTTTAGATACTGCATCAGTTTTCTAATTTCTCATTAGTTTTAGGATTTGGTCTTGTTCATTCTAGTATCTCAGTGGTGTCTGTGGAAAACCTGTAACAATACTGAAGAGCCCAGGGAAACTTTGGGAAGTGGCTGGTTTTCCTGCTTTTTGGAGAGGAATTCTCTGCTTGGAGAAAGAATGATTGCAAAAGGAGATTGAGTGATTTCTCTGTTTTGTGTGGCCATCTAAATTTGGGTTAGGGCTGGTTGAGGGACAGTTGCTTTGTTTGTTTTTACATGGATTTACATGGCAGAAGGAATTGTGCTTTATAGAGTATCCTTTCGGTGAAATGTGTTGTTTCAAAGATGATTCACTAATTAATACAAGGATCTCCTGTAAGTGCATTTGCTCCTCTGACAATTCATCATGCAGAAAAGAGGCAGAGTTCAAATGTTTGCTGTGACATTTTGAATCCACTGTGGACAAAGGAATTGGCTGCCTTCCTGCGTGGTGGGACCTTATGGGGTTTTTATGTTGCATTAACTTTGTAGTCATCTCTCCTGTCAATGCTTATAGGACGGTCTACAGAGCAGAGGTGACTCAGCTGTCATGAGTCGTCATGAGTCATCCTGAACATTTGGCACATTTTACCTTTGACAAACCATGTGGTTTGAATAGACTACTACAACAGCATTTTTTTCTGTCATCCTTTGGGACATTTAACTTGCTTTAATTTGCTCTACTCTTTTCTTTCTATGTAGTTCTCAATATATTGTAGACTTTTCATATTTGATACACGTGAGGTGTTGGCAGAAACAGCCCCAGGGACACAGTAGTTGACAGCAGAGCAGAAAATGACGTGGTTTTGGTGTTTGGAGAGGGGCAGGAGATGAGGCTGGTTGGTTATCCAGGGAGCAACTAACTTTGAATTAGTCTATTTGAATACTGTGTGAGCACACTTTACGACTGACCTTTGGGTCAGTAAGAGAGAATGTTTGGAAAAAAACCCACAAAACCAACACCAAAACAACAACAGCTGTTTCTTTCACCTCAACAAATGTTACAAGCTGTTCTCTGAGTTTATCACAGAATCTGATGCTGAGAGGATAAACAATGAAATGCTCAACCATGGCAACATGTAAATGTTCTTCTTAGGTTTCAGAGGCTACTTTTTTCCCTCTAATTTTACAGACCAAGAAATGCCATATTGCTTCATGTCTATATTGAAAGGACTTGTTATAGTAATACAAACCATAAATTAACCAGACTTGACATGCTATAGAATATGGTTGCATTGTGATTTTTTTCAGACCAAAGGGCATCAAGAACATGGTCTAAGCACATATGCTAAGATCACCTGGTTGTTTAACATTTACATTGCCTATACCCAAAATGAAATGGACAACAGTAATATGAATGGGCCAGTGTGAGTAGATAGAGTGAACATGGGACTGTGACCACATCAAGCCCAAACTGTTACAACTATTATGATTTTCAATAATATTTCTGTTTCTATAATGAATAACTCTGTAATGTTACTAATTAAAATTCGCTAACACTTTTATTTTCATTGTTAAATTTATCTGTCTTCTGCTTATTAATCCTGTAGGAGCTGCGACTGGCAGGTTATTTAGCTAGACTGTCAAGGGTGCCAATGGGGATATTGCACAGGTTCCTGAACTTGTTTCTGCCCTTCAGCTCACAAAGTGAGGTTCTTTCTGTCCTCGATTCCATCAGCAAATATTCAGATGGTGTTGCTGAAACTGACAGTAATGCAGATGAGTCTGGCAGCTGTAAGAAAAGGTAAGTGTGGTATTTTTTTGGTAGACTATAGCTAGAAAAGATTGTGTTATGTGTGTATGTATTCGCTAGACAAGGAGTTTGACAGCAACAGAAAAAATCACAGATGCACAAGTTTTATTTTGAGATATTTTTGTGGCGTAATGCTTTGAAACTGCCATCTTATTTTGTGAAATATTTTAACTATAATAAATTTATTGATAACATTAAATTTTATAACTTTATGAAT
>JANHFX010023806.1:0-90479 GCA_027560015.1 Chloroceryle amazona
GCTTCTCCCCATGGGCCGACGGGTCTCCCTCCCGTCGGCGACTCGGCATCTGCCGCTCGGCCGCCCCGTCAGGGGTACGGGAGGGATCCAGACACTGGACACCCCGCACGCCTTTGGTGATGCTCGCAAACCGCCTTCCACCACCCCTGGTGCTCGGGTGCCGTGCTGAAGCGTTCTGGAACGCCGTCTGTCCCTAGTTAGCGGTGTCTGGGTCGCGAAGGAAGCCAGCGTGTCTGGAAAAGCAGTTGTTCTATTGACTTAGTCCTGCAAACTGTTTTTCACGGTCATCTTTGTGCACACAAGTGGTTCTACTGAAGTCACCGTTAATGCTAAAAATGCATTTTCCAGGGTCAGCTGTGGAACCCTTTCTCAGTGATTCAAAATGCTAGCAGCAGGAGAACAAAGTCTCCCTCAGCTTTTTTAAATTATTGAGTAGATGCGATTTTCAAATAATCCTTCCCTCTTCTCCAGTTTATGAATGGTTTATTTTTCACACATAGAATAAACTAAAAGGAAACTTGCTGTTTCATAAAGACAATTCTCACAGTCATTAAAAATTTGTTTCCTTCCTCTGGCTGGTCATTATTTTTCTGTTTATGAAAATCACATCTCCCTTGAGATCCCTGTAGTTCAACTAGAAGAGATAAAAGGGAGTGCATAGTAGATTCAGAACAAGAAAAAACGAAGGCTTCTGAGAATTTTACTCAAGAACTACTAGTCAAACTATGTAGGGATTGACCCAGATGGGCCTGGTCCAAAAACTTCAAGGCCACATCTGTGCTTTCAAATCCATACGTTTCAAGCGCAGGGAGGAAGGACTTAGACTTGGGAGCTCATCTGAAAAAAAGATTCAAAGCATATGTAGTAACACTTCTGCAGGGAATTGGGACGGGGAGAGGAGGGTCAGGCTTGGAACTCATTTTTAGAAGGAATTCCAAAGCACATGGATGTGGTGAAGGTCTGGTTTGAAAGAACTGAGCAGCACAGCCAATGGAAAGCCATTACATGAACCATTTAAAGCCAAATTGTTCTTTGGATGGCTGCAAAGTCATCTCTCACATTATTTGAACTATTTATCTGTCTAGCAAAGAAAACACTTGTGAAACGCAGCCATTGCAACAGCATCAATTGCTTGTCAAATAGCTAATAACATGCATCTTTCTGAATCTTTTTTATGTATTTTAATAATTTATTTGGCCCATTTTTTATGTTGTGTATTTAAAGTGACATATTTGTTCCTTTGAAGACTGCCTCTTGTTTTGGGGAGGAGAAAGAGGGGAAGAAAGTGATTTAGATGAAGCAGAATCCTTGGGGCATAAGCCTCACCTAGACTGTGAAAACTTGTAAAAACTCTCTGAAGCGTAATAATAAGTTCCAAACTGTAATACCAGTTTTATTTTCTCCCCAGCTTGTCATGTACTCAAGTACCCTTTTCAAACTTCATCAGAAAATTTCTGCTTTGGGATAGTGCTTATCTTCACTGCTTATGAGAGACGGATAACACCTTCTTGGTGGAAGTGCCCCCCAGATAGTATGGATTTATTAATCTACTTTGTGAAACAGTGCTCCCATCATTCAACTCTTGGGAACAATACGAGGCCACAGAAATGTCATGAGTTCGGCAGGTCTGAACAAGCAGCCTGGGGAAGAAGCCCTTGCTTTCCCAGCAGATCACAGAGGTCCACTCGTGTCCCAGTTTCGGAGACGAGGGGACGTGCTATTGCGCAGTACTGCTTTCACATATGCACCATTTGTTAGAGTTTAAAGCAAGCCCTTTTGAGCTACAGGCAATGACATACCCTGCAAAACCAAGGTTTTCACAGGAGAACAAATCTGACAAAAGAATCCCAAGTGTCAATAACTGACTCAGCATACAATGGGATTGATAATTCCAGTGCTTGGGCGCAGTAACAGAGATCCCAGCTGGTTACATTACGTTGAGTAGGAACCGCAACTGCAACTATTTCTTCTTCCGCCTGGGAGAAAGTTTTAACTCCAGTTAAAGGGCCAAATCTTGATATTTCTATTTGCTCAGACAAATTCCAGTTGATTTCAAGAGGATTTAGCATGGTATAACAACTTAATAGGGACCTTAGGATTTAACTCAGTAGAATTATGATCCTCAAAACTACAGGAACCTCGAGGCACACAAAGCCTTTTGTTTTTACTTCCATGGAGCCAGAAGTGTGTTAAGTAGTGACGTCTAGTAAAATATCAGAGTAAAGTACACCATTCATAAAACTGTGCTAATGATTAAAGGGTCTCTAATTCAACCCAGTGACCCCAGTGGAATTCTGAAAGTTTGAAAGCCATGACGTAGCATATTATTCATTGCCCTTTCATTAGTTCTGACTATGCTCTACATTTTCAGAGGGTGGAAAACCCTTTTGAACCTTATTATGCTATAAACTAGTTGATGATAGGAAATACATGTATCCTAGCCAAGGAACAAGTGAATAAGACCACTCTGGGGATTAAGTTTCAATATTCAAGAGTTAGTAAAATTAATGACAGTACTTGCAATAGCAAGAGTTTCATCATCAGTTAGATTGAGAAGCCTGTGTGTACCTGTGATGGTTGTTCCTGTGTCCTGACAAAGAGTGGAGTACTGTGCAATGATAGCAGCCAAAACAACACGTCTTCTTTGACTCTGCATTTGCATATTGGCTACAGAAGAGCAGGCAAAAATAAATGCTAGCCTAGCATATGGTAAAGTAAACCAGCATTATAAAATTTCAGATTCCACATGTACCCAAAGATAACCAAACATGGTAGAAGGCCATGTGAAAGCAAGTGTCCCAAAACCAGTTGTTTAGGGGCCAGGGTAGAAATATTGCACTAATGGTGTACCTGGCTTTAGAATGGCAAATGTAGTCAGAGCTCACACAAGACATGGACCTGCAGCTGTAGCCTTTCACAGTAAACATAGGAGCTGATGGGATTCACCTCCCCATTATGCGGGCCTTGCTGACACACTCAGAAAGTCCATGAGGCCACTGGAGAAGGCCCAGCCCTGCACAGCACACAAGCCACGTGCCAGAGCCGCTGACCCCCACAGCAGAGTGGGGCCATGCTTGGCACCCAAGGAAGGACAGCAGCGATGCACCCCCTCCAAGGGCTGCTCTTTCCTACACAGAGGAGCAGAGGGAGGCAGGCAAACACACGTGACAGATGAAATCATCACACTGATTGTCCTGTCTGCGTAATGGGGTAAGTGGTAGGATACTGCCTTCCAGTCCTTCAGCTCTATCCCCTTCCTTTTCGTACCCTCTCCTGTCATGCTTCCATACAGCTGAAGAGGAAATAAGTCTGGCATTGGCCTCTCAAGGTCTCAGATGGTGTTGTTCTTTTCCACCTGGAAGTGCCATATGGGTCATGCTAAACCACCTCCACAGAAGTGGGTGTTGAACTGTGCTTTTCAAAGTGGAGAAAAACACGTAATTCTCAGAAAATTGTGCACACGGAGGCACTAAAAAGTGCAAACTGCGCTGCTCCTCCTCTGCATTAAATAATGCCTATTTTTTACAGAAGCGTTTTAAGAAAAGCCTGCTCAGTTGTGAAAGTAACAACATTTATAGCTGCATGTTTCTAAAGATGCTTCTGGTGCTCTCAGCACCATTGTCAGGGACAACTTGAAATATATCTAAGCTCTTAAGATTTCCAGGATCCACCTGATACAGAATTTTGAACCTCATCACTCTCAAAATCACAAAGAGGGTCACAAACCACGCTCATCGCCATTTCAACCACCTTCTGGTCAATCCTCTTTTGCTCCACTGACAAAGAACTGCCCACAGCAATAATAACTCTTCAACAATTGCTCCAATTAGTATCCTGCTGATGCATTTCAGGTCACAATCCTGATCTTGCAGGTATGACTGATCCTTTTAATAACATCTACATTTTGTTTTGGTGACCATATGAGTGCTTTGATCGCTCACTCCCAACACACACACAAATGGGATGCCTGTCACAAGACACTGGTTTAGCTTTTTGGTCTTTCTCTTTGGTACCTATGGTCTTGGCAGTTTTTCCAGCACTTTTGCCTCAGGCATTTTTGCAATCTGGCACGTCAGCACCTACTGGCTTTAGCAACTTTGCAGCTTTGGCTGATTGCCCCAAAGCTTTGGCATGAGTCTGCACTGTGGCATCCTTTCAACTCCAAACCTACTTGCTTCACAGGTTTTCTTTGGGTTTTTTTAGGATGTCAGCAGCTGCCCTGACCCTAGGGGGTGAGAGAGACTGATCAGCAAGTTCAAACAGTGTCTGTGAAGCACAAAGATGTCTATCACAAATGAGCACATTCACTACATCACTTGCCCTTCCATGTAACTGTGCCAGGTATTGCACATGCTCAGGTACCATGAGAAATTTTTCCAGTCCTTCTTCAGAGAATCTGTGATGATCAGCTGGCGGAAAACCTGGCAAACTTCATAGTCCCAGCCTGCTAAAACACTATGTCTCCATACTCCAGTGGATATACTTTCCATTGTCAAAGTGTTTTCTCTTTCACCTCTCTTCAAAGCCAAGAAAACCCATCCCACAGAGATAGCTGTTGGGTTTAAGGGTTGGCAGTTCTGACTGACAAGTGCTAATTCAGCAGATGAGCTGCTTCCCACGAGGACCACCAGGAGACAGCTAGCTGTCTTTATACTGCCTCCATTAAAATACTCCTTTCCAGGTAGCATCACATCTTCTTTGCATTGTATTCAGGGAAATGAATCTTAAGAAATCTTAAAATAGAAGAATCCATTATGATAATACAGGCTCATGCCAGTTTAACCTTTGTTCTCACTATCTATTAATCTGAAAGCCCCCATCAGCAACTGCCTTCAGTGAAGGCCTTAGCTTTGGTGCAGCTGGAAGACGACTCAGTTCAAAACGCTTTGTGGTTGTGAACTGCTGTCACCTGGTTTGTCATGCAACTTTTTTCTCAAGTTTGCATAGCCAACTCAATAATCTAGACTCGGCGCATCAGAAAAGTGGAAAGGTGGAAAAAATAAAAAAAAAAGATGATACCTAAAAACAAGTGAGAGTCTCTTGCTCCATGTGTTTATCTCTATAGCCAAGGAAGCTGTACCGGGGCTTTCCCAGCAATTTAGAAGCAACTGGCTATTTCTGTAGATTTTACTGGCTATTGGATCTAGAATCTGTTTGCATGGAATCTGACTGCAGATCCACCAGAAAGAATTCAAAGGTCATACAGAATTACCAGGAATTTTTCTGTCAAAGCTTCCCCAAGGAAAACACAGTTCCTATCCAAATAAAATGAACTTGCAGTTTATTTACAAATCCAAAACACTGTGGATGTCCTTCATAAAAAAATACAATTCTTGACATATTTTAAAGTGTGAGTTTTCTGAGAGTTTTTTTCTAGTGCATATTTTCCTGAGATGAAATTTGCTAACAACTATAACAATATTCAGGGAAAGAGGAAAAATAACTTTTGCCGACATCATGTACAATGTGCTACACATAAAAAGAAGTGAAGCAAAGTAAAAAGTAGTGCCATGACTTCAATAATCAGAACCTTTCCTTTAGCGTCTAAGAAATGACAAGTAAGAAAGTTTTAATATAGGAGAGGATTTTTATTTGCATTTCTTAACAATAAGGGTGGTTTATACTCCACCTGGTGTCTTTTCTCACATCATCTTTTATGGGCTTCTCTCAGTGACAAGTACCTTTGTACAAAGGTTTTCTCCCCCTTCTCCCCCTTCTCTGGTTCTAACTCTCTAGCAGGCTTCAGCATACAAACACAATGGGAGCATTGAAAGGAAGACAGTGGGACACCTCCTTTGATCTTGTGTTCTAATAACTTGTGTATGTTTGTGTCCAAAAACAATGTTCCAAGGCTGTGAGGACTGCTGCTGCCGAAAAGAATACTCATCACGGGGATGGTGGAATAGTTAAACTGTGTTCAGGAGAGTAAAGTACTGGCCAGTAATGTAAACAGCAGACTGTAAACTCTGCTAAATGCTTTGATGACTGAAGAGAGCCCCACTCCTGACAGCTGACAACACAGGTCTGGTCAAAGCGTAGAACTGAGGGTCACCATTAAATGATACAATTCCCCATTACTTTTCATATCCATTCTAGAGGATACTTACTGCACGTAGACAAAAGAAACATGTCTTGCATTACAGCAAATGGCTACTGTCAGATAAACCAGCTGAGCTCCTCCACTCTACTGCTGCTTGCTCAAGGTTGTTGGAGTTCTTTTAAACTACAAGAGCTGGATTTTTTTGTTTTCATTTTTTTCATTTTGTAACTTGCTGTTGCTTTTCTTTCTAAGGAAAAGGTCCAGAAAACTAACTAGCATGAGAACAGAAGAAGACCGGTCAGACCTTACACATGGCATGCTGCTTGTGTAAAGTCACTTCTGATGAAATGGCAGCCTACAGGGAGGAGTGGAGGAATGAGAAGAAGTTGCTTGATCGCCATCCTGTTATTTACAGCTACAGCCTGCTAAAGTCTTCTTCACTCAGTTACACTGTCACATGTTGACAAAGCTGTGAGCTTTGGAAAGAGAACATAAGAATCAGGACACCTGCACCTATATTTTGTATTTAGGTTCCATCTCTGGAACCTACAGATTTGAAACTACAGAGTTAAACACCCAAGGCCTGATTTGCAATACAACAGTCTTTGCAAAACTCTCGTGATATGTGAAAAACTTGAATTCAATGTGTGTTGGTTCAGCCCATCACTTCTTTGTTAGTTTTGCTCATTATTAAAAAATAAACAGAAAGTGTGTTGAAGTACTGTTGCTATAGTAAGCATTTTCCCTACAGATACTCTATGTATACTCCGTAACGGTGTTGATGCAAAGCTTGTGATGCAGCAGGCATACAGCAACCGATAAAGGTGAGGGGCAGTGGCAAAGACAACAGCCATTCTCCGTTTCAGTATGTGTGTTTCTGCTCCACTGGATCCAGAGCAGACCCTGTCTGGCTGTAGCTTCCAGACAGTCTTGATGATGAATTACACAAAACTTAAACAGAAAAGATCCCAAATGTTAACAACAGGTTTTCTGTAACTTCATCCAAGGAGAACAGAAAAGATGGCCCTGGCTCAGTGCTCAGCATTTATGCATCTTATCAAAGTTGTTGAATCAGCAGCAGACACATCTTAGACATGAACTTAGGGAGCTGGAGGCACACAGCCTCTGCAATGCCCAGCAGCATGCACACGCATGCACACACATACACACTCTCCAGGTGATGAGACAGACCAAGCCCTGTGTGCACTGAATTCCTTGCAAGGAAAACAAAAAATCGCTAATGAAGGTCAGCTATATAGGTACAACAAGCACACCACAAACAACTTGATCTAAATGGTTCTTGTTGTTTACCTATAACCTCCAAGCTTTGCTGTGAAAAGCAGCTTTGTTTTCAAAATTCACTTTTTTTTTTTTTTTCCTCTTTAAAGGAGCTTAAAACCAAAGTCTTCTTCACTCCTACAAGGAAATTTCTGAAGTCCTAGCAGATGGACCGATAGGAGGTGACCAAATAAACTATTTGAACAATTTATGTCTCTCTTGATTTCCTTTTACCCTTAACTGTCAGTGTTACAAGACTTTGTATCTACCCAGCATGCTGCCCATTATGTAATGTGTGTGCTGTATACGTGGCCGCTTCGCTGTACCTCTGCAGCTTTCCTTATGGCATTAATGACATAATTACTGCATTCAGATAAGCTGCGCTAGTTTGAATGAAGTGAAAATAACCCATGGAGATCCATTTTGCTGCTCAGCTCCACACTCTGTGTCCTTTTGCATTGTGTGTTTTCAAATACATGATGGAAGCTACAGGAATTCTGGGATTTGCATAAAACTAACAAGCCTCCAAGTCTTCTCCTGGCATTCAAGAATTTTGCCATGGTGGTTCTGAACTAGTGCCAGACCACATCTAACCAAGGCAGCTTTTCTGCCAGCATCCTGCAAAGGCAGGGTGCATCATAGCAGGCTTTCCACTTTGCCTCTGTTCTGTCAGCAGGTCAGGCCAGTGACAGACCTCTGGCACATTAACTACGCACCCTGGACTTCCTCACAGCATTACCATGCCCTCACTTGTGGGAGTTTCTTGCAATGTCTTAAGGGAAACCTTTCCCTATAGAACCCCAGTATTGCGAAGCAGTTCTAGGTCTGTGGGCCAAATCACCAAGGCTAACACAGCCTTCATGCCCAGTCTCTTATTTATTCAACCACATTTAGATTTTAGAGAGTACAAACAAATTCCTGAAAACATACTAGGTAGAATTAATCTCCCTCTACAGTCAATGGAGAGAAATAGGCATTTCATGTAACCTATTTTATATGTCTATATTAAGTTGAGGTGAATCATATTATAAAAGTACCTATTACGACATGTTTTGTCTCATTTTAATATAGATCTTTACAATAGGTCAGATGAAATGGCTATTGTCCTCCTTTGGCTCTTAGAGGAGAGTGGGTGACTAGGTAAGTAAAGACACTGTAGCAGCTAAAGTTGGACAAGATGCGTTCCACTCCCTGTATATGGTATAAGACCTGTACATGGTCTAAGACTTAAGGTTCCTTTTCCCTCTGGTCCCTTAAGGAGAGGTGCTGAGGCTCAAGTGAGCATATATAAAAGCCTGAGAGCTCACCCCTTTGTCAGCATACAGAAGGCAGCAGTGTGTAAGCTATGTCTGTTAAGCCAGTTGCTGTATGTGTACTTGGGGCTGTTGTGGAACACTTAAAGGTGTATCTATTGTTTCCACAAGGAGTAAGAATGTCACTGTGGAAAATTTCAATAGCACAAACCCCACTGTATCAATAAAAGCTCTTCTAACTGCTCTGACTTTAGGGTCTGCCCTAATCAGCCCTTCTCTGCAGACAGAAATGTCACTGTTTAGCAACCAGGCCAATCATTCCCGTCAACCTCCTGCAGAAAAAATACATGAAAGAACAGCTATGTCATCTCTAGTCCTCTGATATTCCTACCAACCAAACTGTGGGAGTACCCTAAGCCTGCACAGGCTCAAGGAAAGATTGGACAAACCAACATAAGGAAAATCCACTGACAGTTTCTATATACATAGAAGCTATCTACAACTCAAGAATTCCTTGAATAACAACTTGTCAGAGACTGAGACATGATTGAGTGCAAGTATCATGATATATTAACCCTGTTATTATATTCTTCCCCAGGCTTCTGCTTTCGGTCACCATTAGAGACCAGCATGCGGTACAGCAATTCTTAAACTACCTACCACAAAAAATAAAGTGGATCACAACTGTGAGACCAATTGAAGAAGTGCAATTAGTATTGTCTCCATGGAGGAGAGGTAGAAAACTCCTGCACCAAGTTCAACTAAGCCACTGAGCTGGTCTGGAGACTCCATACTGATTTCAAGAGACCCATGAGGTACAATTCATTCTCTTTATGTCTGAGTAGCTGTACAATAATATCCACATTATTAAAATGAAATCTTGTTTCATAAGACATTTTCCTCATATGTTCTGAGTATTTCCTACTGAGAGTGGGAAGGCATTAATAAAACTGGATTTAAAATTCTACAAATCGGCATAAATCTCTATGGAAAAAGACTATTTCAGCGCTTCCCTGCTGTTGGATTGTTCTTCAATACCCTATGGTTCTCCACAAATTCTTTTCTGTCGTACAAACCAATGAGATGGATAATGTAACTTTTGTTTATAAACTCTACATTTTCTTTACTATAAAGTCTTGTATGTTAATATCCAATCTTTCATGCAATTGAAATGTATACTCAGAATTATGACACCTGGCAAATGGTGAGGAGTTTAAATATATCCGTCGTAAATCAGGTCAAAGGGGAATAATAACGTAAAAGGTAACATGGCCTCATCCTGGTCGCTAATGAAAATGTTAAATGGCATGTGTCTCCTTTACTGCTTTCTTGGGTACACCACTGGTGACAGGCCTTCAGCCAGACTTCATACTGCTGATCACAAGCCTCTGAGCCCAGCAGTTCAGCCAGTTTTCAGTCCACCTCCCTGTCCACCCATCTAGACTGTACTTCATCAGTTTGTCTGTAAGGATGTTATGCGAGACAGTGTCAAAAATCTTACTAAAGTCAAGATAAACCGGATCTGCTGCAACATCACCTCTCATTAGAGAAGGCTGTCAGGTATTACTCCCCCCTTCATAAATCAATGCTGACCACTCCAAGTCACCTTCTGTCCTTAGCACGCTTGGAGATGGTTTCCAGGATTATTTGCTCCATCACTTTCCCTGGGATCAAGGTGCACGTGACTGGCTTATAATTCCTCAGATCCTCCTTTTTGCCGTCCTTGAAAATGAGCCACATTTGCTTGATTTCAGTCCTCAGGATTTCAGTCCTTCAGTCCTCCCCAGTAGCCATGACCTTTTGAAGATAATTGAAAGCGGCCTTACAGTGATATCAGCTAGCTCCCTTGTGAGTGGATCCCATCAGGTCCTGTGGACTTGCGTACATCCAATTGATTTAAATGTTACCTAACCTGACACTCATCCACCGAGGGTGAGACTTCATTGCTTCAGACTTCCCCACTGGACTAAGGAACCTGAGATTGCTGAAGGTTGGTTTTACCAGTAAAGACCAAGCTGAAGAGGACACCAAGTACTTTGGCCTTCCCTGTGTCCTCTGTCACCAGGTCCACAGCCTCATTCATCAGCAGACCCACATTTTCCCTGATGATACACTTGCAGCAGCCCTTCTGGTTGCCCTTCACATCCCTTGCCTGATGCAAATCCAGGTGGGCTTTGGTTGCCCCAGCCCCAGCCCTGCAATGACAGGGGTTGCTGGAGGCTACTCTGTGGAATGCACCCGGAGTTTGTGTCGAGATTCAGTTACAAATGTACCAATCTCAGAAGTAAACATGGGAATTTTTTGTGTACAAACTGGCAGGAGAGATTGATTTTGCAAGGACCACAAAATATCCCAGCCATCCTAATTTTCACTTTAGCAATTAAAAGAATCCAGATGTGATTCCCCGCATTCATTTTAACTAAATGTTACAATGAGGTATAAGAGTTTAAAACTGCTACAGTGGCCAAGCCTTTGTGAAGCATATAGCTGGGATCAGAACTGTGCAGAAAGCAGGTTTTTCTGCTTTGTGGGAAATTCCACAAATATCTTTTAATCATTCTGAAAGAGGAAAAATCTTTTTGAATTTTTTTTTTTTTTGAATTGAAATTGATCTGAATTTTAGTCTTTTTTTTTCTTATTACAAAGCACAGTTTGTATTCTTAATTTTAAACAATGGGCAAAAATGCTCATTTACAAAGGTCAAAGTGCTCTATTCCAAAAATACAAATATCCTGCTCCAACACTTTTAATACACAAAAAAAAATGTTTCAAGTGAAACATTTATATGGATTGCCATTTTGCAATAAATTTCCTGACCAGGTCCAATTTAAAACATGCGAGAATACAGGGATTATATTTACAAGTGGTTTTGTATCTTCAATGGTATTACTCATCCCTTTCATCTCCGAAGGGCAAAGATGACTCAGAAAATCATGATTGAAAGCCCAGGGCCTAGATAGAACAAATACAACAATTGGGGGGTTTATTTTATCATATTTTAAATATTTCAGCTACGATATGAAAAAAGATTACTTTCCATTTGCAATTCATCTGACTCTAGCTACCTAACTTCATCTTCCCAGTGATTTTAGTGCAGAAGATACACTTTCATTTCAGAAGCATTTTGGTGTCTCTATTCCAGCTTCACTATAAAGGAAGAACATCTTATTTTTGCCAGTTTCCTTTCCACTCATACTGCAGGGTGCCTCTGATTATGCTAAACATTTTGGCTAGCTAAAGCCAGCTGGCTTAATTTTATGTATTTTTGTACTGAAGATGTTTACACTTGCTTTGTTAGAACACCAGTACTTTTTCCCTGCATGACATGCAAAAGTTAATAATACTTTGTTTGCTGCTACTGAGTTAACAGTCACAATGTCCAACAGCATCCAGAGTAACCCTGAACAAGAATTCTGTCCCCAGCGGATAGTACATATAACACAGACACAATCCAATTAAGAAGACAAAATAATGAAAGAGAAAACAAACCAAAAAGCATCTTAAGCACGTGTATTCCTGTTTTGGCTTTACAACTGTACGGTCCATCTGAAGCCATCACTTTTCATTACAGTGGAGCTTTCTGCTCCCACCTCACTTATAGAAAAGGTGCCTGCATATCCTTGAGTTCTTTTCTGTCTGTATTTGGCATAGATTTCAAGTATAGGATGAGCATCTGACCTTCAAAAAAATCTTAAATTCAGAATATATAAACCAGGCTGTTTAGCCATTCTTCTTCTTTCTAAAGGAGATTAAATGCAGTTGAAGAAACTACACTGCATTCAGAAACCGGACCCTTTGGAAGAAAGGGTGACATTTTCTCAAAAAGAAAAAGTCCACAGACTAGGACTTTTCAACTGTTCCAGTATAAAAGAGCCAAATATAAAGAGCAGGAAACCATTCTGTACTTTCAGAATGATGTGAAAAAGACAACCCAAGAGAGCTTTAATACCTGAAATGCTCTTAAATCCTAAAGAAAGACTTTTTGTAATACTATATCAAAAGGGGAAAGGGAAATAGCCCAACACAGTGCTTTCCTTTTTTCAGTGTGATATGAATGTGGAAAGTATGTTAATTCCTGTATTCTCAAAGGACAACAAATAGCATAAACAGACAGACAGAAGAGGAAGAGAGCAGTATGTTTAAAATAATAGAAAAACCCACCACTCATTTAAGCTCTTAGCTCTGGGAAGGCTCAGGCTGTGTGTCCAATCACAGGACCTACAGTTTATGCCAAGACTTGTTTCAGATGCATTCTGCACCAACTCCACCGAACGCAAACACAATTAGAGCATTCAGCATCAGACAGTAGGAGATCCCCTTTGATGTTGGGATAAAATCAGGATATGCATAGTTTTGTCCAAAATGACAACCATCCCAGGTTTACTAATGGGTATCTAATAGAAAAAGAGAACTTTATGATGCTCATTAATTACCAAACTGTCATGTGCTTCTGGCAGAAAGTAATCCTCTTCTCCAGATTAGACAGCCACCACAAAGGACTTCAAAGAACTTTCAGTCCCCTCCCCTGAGAGCTGCCTTGCATAAACCTCACAGCACTAACCGTGCAAATTAAAAGAAGGGAGCAGTTGACAAACCCTTCCTTATACATGCGCAGTCTATTGCTGTTGGCAGTTCAGACACGAGCCCTTATTCGGCTGGCAGATGTGCACATTCTCTATACAGAAAATGCGCTCTAAAATTTACACAAAACTTTACAAATTATCAGTCAACAATGCTTTCCATTCTTGCTTTCAAGCCTGGTGATATATGCACTGAAGATTCTTTGGTGGCAATAAAAGTATAAAAGAAATACAGCCGAAAGTCTCGTTCTCAGAAATCTTCTCAGATGGTTTTCTTAATGAGGAGCAGCTAAAGTATGCCTTTTTCTGGCAATTTGCCATAATGGGTACAAAGGGCTACAGAGATCACCTCATAGGAAAATGGGTGTGTTGAGGAGTATGAAGCACTTACAGTGATTCCCCTAGTTTTAAATGGTCAGACATTTATAGAGTCGGGGATTTCACTTTCTGCACAAATTCCTTCCCATGCTCCTACGCTTCTGTAAACTCTCTGTATGTTACTTTTTTTTTCCAGGGACTAAACTCTACAGACTTCAAAGTATGCAATACATGTCACATATTTATGATTGTCAGCCAAATGCATGTATTTATGGTTATTTTCATGAAGGTCTGAAAGAATGATAAAGCCTGAATCGGCTCTCAGGAGGAGTGGGGGGACAGGTACTTCCGATGTTTGCATGTCACACGAATTCTGGGTCACAGGATTGTGCTCTTGAACACATTTGCCTAGTGGGTTTTTATTTAATCGTGTAGATTCAACCCACTTTACTGACAAGGCGAAAGATGATGACCTTCATTATGATTTGGAATCTGAATATTCTCATTCAAAGGCCTTCCCATGCACCATTTTGTTCAAGTTGTGCACCTTGGTCTTACTGGGAAGACCAAGTTCTTAATAGGTGCTCCTCAATCGTTAAATTCAAATAAGGGCTTTTGCCAACCAATCTGACGTATTTTTTTAGTAGCATACTGCTATCCAGACTAGAACTGGCGTTATGTTTACCAAGAACATAAGAGTTCAGGGGAAGACTGGTAGTAAGAATTCAGGGGAAAAGATAATCATAGGGACCATCAAACACTGCTCCTTTGCACCTCTCAGCAAGCACTTCTTTGATATGTCACAGTGAACCTATTCAAAACCCTAAGTTGTTCTCAAGTAATGTGTGTAAACGAACAAAAACACCCCTCACCGAAAAAAAAGAGGAAAAAAAACAAAACCAAAAAAACCAAAATGCTACTTTTAATTTTCCTTCTTAATTTTTTTTTCATGAGTAATTTAGCATCCTTGAAAACTTTAGGGTTGCATCAAAAATCACTTTTCTTCTGAACACATCCATCCTAGGTCATAGCTATGCATGTAAAATACTAAGTGAGCCTGGCAGAAATTTGTTATTTAACCTTGAACACTTGAAAAAAATTTCCTCTTTCTTGGGTAAAATAAACATTGTAATGGATTTTTTTTTTCATAGTATACAAAGATCATGATCTTAGAAGAAAATGTCATTACTAAACTGGAAAAGGTGGAACTTTGCCTCAGAATTCTTTCTCTTTTCAACTTCCATTGAAGTTATTTGAGGATCTAACATATATTTCCTGATCATCTCTATAGTTAAGCCCTTCATTGTCTCTTTTGCTCACTAAACAGATTCCTTTTTAGAGTATTATCTTTTAAAATTAATTACTAAGATACATAATCTTTGACACACCATCCTGTTAAGAACACCCCCCTCTACCTTCTTCCCCTAAAGATAGCCAAGAAACTTACAGTCAAGAGTAAGTCATCCCCGGCTCAGTTTCATAGGCAAGCATTCCTGAGGCGAGGCCTTTCTTGGGTAGATGAACAAAAGTGATGCACCATTCTACCAAGCTGAAGCGATGCATTCAGTCTACTTCCTTAAACTCATCTATAACTTTAATCATGATAATTAATTCCTAAATGGGAAAAGAAAATAGTCCTGGAAAAACTTGGGAATAGGCTGCCTTACAGACAGAAATCGAACTGGAGTTCAGTTAAAAAATGCAATGACAGAGGGGTATGTAATTCTTTTTTGTTCTGCATCTTTGAGCACCTGAAAAAAACAGTGGAAGAAAAAAATGGAGACAGCAAAAAGAAATCCAGAGCTGTTATGATCTAAGAAGAGCTAAGAGCTTTAGAATAGACAACTGGCTGGAAGAAGGCCTGGATCTCCAAGTCCTGTTGTTAATCCCAGCTGTGCTCAGGCAAGCAGGCCCGAGTGCATACTCTTTGTAACTAAACAGATTTGTCCCAGAGAAATACTTCACTCCATAGTCAACTTCTCCTCCCAACAGAAACAAGCTAAAATTGGCAAGACCCTTAGGTCAAAAAGGGATTAGTGGCTTTAGATCTGCAGTATAAGCACAGAAATTTCAAGATGCTATTCCTGGTAAGCCAAAGTGCAAGCTCTGGCATTTTTTCAGCTCAATGTCAAACTCAACTGAATGGCTCACAAGATGGTCAAAAAGGGCAGAAGGTTTTTAGCAGTCAGTTAGTCTGATCTAGCACCAATGATGTTGCAAATTTCTTTTCCCCTCCAAAAACTAGGATCATTCCAATCCACACCAGCCTTGAACCAGTCCCAGCACAGGCTATAGCTGGCCACAGCATGAATAAGAGGTAGAAGTCAGGAGGGAAGGATGAGACCCCACTTGCACTGGCAAAGGACTTGAGGAAAGTTGTGTTTTCGGCATATTCAAGTACTTGCAAAGTCTTCCAGGATAAACAGGCACTGAACCAGTTTATACACACTGAGATGCGTCTGGACTTCCAGATCAAGGTCAGAGGAGAAAAAAAGAAGCCATAGTTGTTCCAAGAGGCTTTGGATTTGCCCATAGAACTTGAACCTGAACTGTTCCCTTTCAGTAGCCCACTGAACTGGAAAGTAAATCCAGCTGAAAAAAGATGCCAACTGACTACTGTGAGCTGAGGCAGTACAACTCAGAGCCTGCTCTGTATTTTGGCAAAGAGGGAATCTAAGACTTTTTGAGATATTTTTGAGCAATCAGCAAAAGCAATCAATTCAATTGGTAGGGAAATAACAAACAAACACAAACAGTAAATGGGAACAGTTGAAACAATAAATGAAGTCATTAAACCTGGTAGTATTAAAAAAATTGCCCCTAAAAAGACCTGGCCAGTTCCCCAAGTAACCATATATACACAGCTTTGAAGGGTATGGGAGGCTTATTTGTGAGTTTGCCAGTACATGAAAACTTCAGCATAGGTTGGATGAGAAAGAGAAACCCTTTTAGTGGTCAGCAGATGGTGATTTGGCAATTTGAAGAGTTCATTCATCCCTTCTGTACACGTATACATACAAAAGCACACACAAACCCGCTTCTCTTCTAGCCTACCCATGAGTCAAACTCCTTACAGACGGAACCCAGTCTAGTGATGGAGGGTGAGCACACAACAGAACTAAGAGCAGTGCTTTAGGAAAGTAATGTTTGTTTCATAGTACTGTACCTCCTGGCAACAGATTTTAGATCAGTAGGGAATTTCTACTTGAATTTTCAGGACAGCAAATTTATGATCTGAACAAGCCATGCATTGCTGCTGCGGCTTTATAGATTGAAACCACAAACAGGCTCACATATAAGGATGGCAGTAATGCTTTGTCCATTATCACTAGGCTGAAAAATTAACAGCAAATGCTATCTCAACCAGAGCAGTTACCAGGTAAAGTCATCCAAATAAAACTATAGAAGACAAAAACCAGATGGCTCCTTGTGCATCTGTTACTATCTAAGGTAAATATACCTGAAAGAATGGGCTCATCAAAAAGCACGAATACACCCAGAATTTACACAACTGAAAATGGTCCCACTTCATTGACTGGAAAAATGCTGTTTTTTTTTTTTCTTTTAAGAATAACATATAGAGTGCTAAAATACTTAGGTAAGAGGGATGCTGTATCAGAACAGTATGCCACAGTGAAATCATCTGGTAAATGAAGCACTCCAATATCCACTTTGTCTTCAGATAATCATGGTTAATGCTTTTTCCATCGCAGAAGGAAATCCCACTGTTTTAAATTGAAATCAAGGTGCAGGACATGGAACTAAGTCTGAGTTACTATTGGGTCTTTTAAGAGACTAAAATACTCTGGTTAAAGCTGTTGCTGCTAAGGGTCCACTGAAGCTGGCAAGCTGACAAACAGCTATAGTGTGTGTCAGTTCAGATGATGAAGTCTTTAGTCTTACTAAAGACCCTGATAATGATTTTTTCTAAATGACCAACAATTAATATTTCATTATATCTCTTTTGAAGCTGTTTGCTCATCCTATTATGTGAATACCAAGCAAAGATAGACCCGCAGCAAAAATAAGGTATGGTCTCCTTTGACAAAGAAGGAAAAACAGGTTTCAATTTTGAACTTCCAACACAGAGAGGACGTGCCCCTGATTTGCCAATCCCAGAACCAGAGCAAATGCTTCTAGGACAATTGAACACGTTTGTGTCTTTGAGACATGTGACAGCTCAGAGGACAGAGGTTTACTACAAAATAGGGCATTTATCAAGGAACCTATGGGCTAACACCTCCCAATATCTGCTTTTCAGTCAAGTCTCCTCCATTTCCTTCTTATTTTCAAAGCCTCCCCAGAAGTTTTAGCCATATGAAATGGCAACGGTGACTCAGAGATCCAATTCTGTAGAAATAGATTTATAGTTTATAAGAGGATTGATTTCTTAAGTAGGTCACTAAATGGGTACTTGAGAAGAAGTCAGGCACACTTAACCGAAGTATTAACCATATAGATGTTTCCATAAACCCACAAGTTATCCAGTTATCGTTGCTGGACATTTACAAAGCTTGAAAGCAAGTATGCAAACCCTTGATACCCACAAAGATTTAATAGTATAGATGAGTCTCTACTGCACCCAGTCAATGAGAGCCCACCATGACTATAGGGGAATAATAACTGATGTTGAGGAGATGATCAGAGCAGATAAACTCATTGCTAGATTATATTTGATGATACAAAGATAAAATGGGTCTATTCACTTTGAAGGCTCTTCTGAGGGTGTTTGTATCTTGAAAATAATCCCAGTGTTAATGCAGAATTGTGAGTGCATTTTCTATTAAAAAAAATCAGTATAATAGCTGTTAAGAAGATCTGTCTGATGATCCTGCTGAGGGTCAGAACAGCTTATCTGTTCTTAGAACTGTAAAGATAATATTAATCATGCAAAGAGGCAGCTATGGATCTATACAAAGCCACTCAGAAAATCAAAGGACTCCCCTGCTATGTTACACAGCACACAAACAGCTTTAGCTCCTGGTCTGCATACACTGACAGTTACATGAATTGTAACACTAGGACACAACATGAAGATATTTTCAGAGCAGAACTTTTCCATTCTGATGTCCCTCACTCTCTGGCAGCCTACCCTGGGTTACCAGCTTCTGTACTTCAAACAGGCAAACAAGGCAGAAATGCTAGTACAGTCTGACAGCGAGGTCACAACAGTGACAACTGGACTTTGTGCCTTGGCCGGTGGAAGAGCTCAGTTCACTGGTATGGGAAAGGCCCATCACATGGTGAGTGAGCAGAGCAAGCACAAAGCCCAAAGCCACCTATGAGATAATTCTCCAATTAACCTTCCTCTTGAAATCTCAAGATGAATATCACAAAGAAATATTTAGATATGAAGAACATACACTTCAAATCAAAAGCTTTCCTTGTGCCTCTAATGCAGGAATGTCATGTTTCAGCGCTCTGTGAGCTGATAGCCCCGTTAAAAGGTGATACAAGCAGCACTTCAGCAACTGCTCAACTTGATGTCATTTTCTGACCAGATCCTGTAAATATAGTTGAGGAGGCCAAATATGTAAAACACTGACACAAAAACAAACAAAAAACCAACAAAACCCAACCAACCCAAACAACAAATCAAAAAAAAAAAACAAAACCAAAAATAGTGACTCCATAGCCACAGGGGAGAGCCACAGTCTGTTTCTTTGCAGCCAAACTTGGTTATGAAAGAAATTCCTGTGAAGACAAATTGCTGTGAGGGAGAAGTGCTGCATGCAATGGGCAGGGAGCTCTGTCACAGCTGGGCTGCATGGAGGGTGGACATTATTAGGGTCACTTCTTTTCACTCGAGAAATGGGAGGCTAGACAAAGGGATCAATTGCTCATCACGAAGTGTATTAAATCAACCAGAAATCAGCAAGAGGAGGACCTTGAAGAGGTAAGACTTTCAAAATAAAACCTTTCTCAACTAAAGTAGTACAAATAGTTTTCTATATTTTGTGAACTACAGTAAGGTGATGGGCCAGCTGAAAAAAACCCCAAACACAACAATTCTAACATTTAGGTTGTATAAATTAAATATTCCTGTCAAGTCCACACACAATACACCTACACTTAACACATAATACAATGATATTGCACATGCTAGAATAATGGCAACTTTCAAAAATATTTTTTAAAGTAAACTATTTCATGAGTGCACAGTACTAAAGGAACTAAAAGTGTTCTTGAAAAGTATGGAAAACCGCTGAAAATGCATGAAATACATATGACACTCATATAACTCATATAATGTAGATTGTGGGTTCTGCAAAACATGGTGAAGGTTTAAGACTAAGAATGAAAAATAAGTACTTTTTAATTGGTTTGTTTTTTTTTCTCCGTGGAGAAACACCTATTTTGATGTTTGCACTTTCGCAAAGGCCTGAGTATCTATCTTAAGGCTACTCTGTCAGCAGAGCAGAGCAGAATTCATCCAGCTGTCTAATGAGGTAAGAGTGAGTTCTGGGATGGGGGATTTGCCGGCCAGATGGGATCCTCAGTTTGGTAGTCTGGAAATGGAAGACAAAATGAGTGGAAAAAGAATTTAGGTTCAGTATTTATGAAGAGGCGAAGCAAGGAAACTAATGAAAAGGTCCTAATCTACTTCTGGTAGGCTTATTGAGGTCTAATTTAGAAACCTCTCAGTTGATGCACTGTCATAAACTGCTATTACTCTTGAGTTACTGAAGGAAAAAGATTCCCTGAGGCAGGGAATCTCCAGTTTTGTGGGTCAAAGGACACAAGCACTTGATAGATGGTATCTAGTCCTTAGTCCCAGGTGAAGAGGAAAAAAATGAGATATAACTGCTGTTTAATTACCAAGTCTGGACCTAACCCTGGAGAGGAAAAGAGCAATGCACTGAAGCTGGAAAGCTCCCTAGATATCTTTTTTCCACTGACCCTACCAACTACTTTGAAGGGGGAATTTGATCAACTTGTGGAAGAGACCGAAGAGACCAAAGAGACAGAAAGGAGCTATTTCCCGCAATAGTAGAGATTTGGGCATATTGCCAACTGCCTTCCAATTTGATAATCACAGAATTATTTAATAATCTAGATTGAAAAGAACTCTGGAGGTCATCTAGTCCAAACTCCTGTAAATGTGTTACCCTTACACCTCTTTAGAACCTCCCCCTTGGCTCAACCTGTGACCACTGCTTCTCAGCCTTTCACTGAGCATCTCTGGGAAGAGTCTCATGAGTATTAAAAGTGTCGGATCTGTAATGCTTTGTCAAGCTAATGATTCAGTATCATGTTTCTAAGCACTAAAAGCTGTTAAGGGAAGAACAAGACATGCACAGGTCTATCTCCATCATCTTTCCTGATTCCAACAAGTGGAAACTTAGGAACTCAGAGTTTGTAACCCAACCATGGTGCTTAATTAGACAAAGGCTTAATCCTTTCTTGAATCCATTTTGTTTCCACAAAATTCTGTGGCAGTAAGTGCTGTAGTTGAATTCTAAATTATGAAAAAGCGCTTCCTTCACTTGAAAAGAAACAAGCAGAGCTCTCTCAGTTTTAGCATTATTGTATTGGAAGCAAGCAAGACTAAGAGGCATGATTTTGCTAGCTGATTTATGCAGCTTCAGTGGCAACAGATCTTAAGGATGTTTTCAAACTTTCCAGTGCAGGAAACTGTTGAGATAGCAAACGTTAGCAACCTTTGAGAATTTCTCTCCATAATGAAGTTTACTATCAGAACTATCCCAGTGAAGTTTTTCCACTAGACTGCTAGTGGTGTAATTTTTCATGTCTTCACACTCCAAAATAGGCCAGTTCACCTAGGATTTGCAGCAATATAGCTCTCAGAATATGTTATAGGTTGGCTGGCAAACCTATACATGGATATAAGCACTGACTGCAAAAATGCAAAGAAAGAAATTAGGAAACAGAGCTTGTGGGTTTTTTTTTTCCCCTAAAAGACACCTCTTTGTCCACTTTTAAGATGAAGGGCAAATTGCAAAGATGTTATCAAGAGGAAAAATAACTGTGTCAGTCCAATCCTAAAAATTAAACACTGTGGCGTTACCAGTAGTTACTTTAAAATGCTGTATATTTTCTTCTATACTCTGCTCAAATCACTGCTGGACTCAACAGTGAACCTTAAAACTGAAAATCACTTGTTTTAGAATTATGCTTTTACTTATGCTGATTTTAACTACCACGGCTGCTCTCTGTTCAGTCTGATGCCACTATCCCTCCACCCCTTTCTGAGAGTTTAAGTGTAGCCTTAATCACCAGTAAAAACATAATCATTGGATTATAGTCAAAATACCAGGTGTCTTACCAGCTTACTATGTTACAGAAAAATGAGTCTATACTGGCTGTTCATGTCTTTGCTGAACCGACTCTTGTGCTCGTCTTCGCTCTCTCCTCCTATAGTCTTTCCAATAAATGCCTTCAAAACTCGCTACTGTGATCTCCACTTCCACTTTTGTTTCAGTGTTGAGTCATTCTAGTTATTTGACTTCCTTTGTAGTAGGAAACTGCCCTTTGTATAAACTGAATCTGGTTTTGCTGTGAATCCGAATGGAATTCTTGGCAGTACATAATGCCATACACTGTGCCAGGGTGTTTGCTCCTATATCTCACTCAAAGGCAGGGGGCTTTGTTCTGATTTACACACTGAAGAATAAGATCAGAATCAGGCCAACAGTGCCTGCCAAAAGAGCATACAAACTGAAAGAAAAAGAAGATAAAACAGACTCACTCCAAGAGACTCAGAAAATGGAAGTAGCATAAAGCTTTTCAACTTTTTCTGTTTTAGCAGATACTGGTGCTAGCCTGTGAGAAGCATCTATGGACTGTGAGGAAGCAGAGGTATTAGACAGGGAAGTCAAAAGACAAATGAACTGGTGAAAAGAAATCAGAGTTAAAGACTCTAAATATGTCACCCTGCTCCAAAGAAAGTAGCTTTGTTCATATTTCACGATGCAGTCTTGCTCATGTTTTTAGAGACCTCAGGACTACTCTGTGTACATAAGAGTCTGGAGAACAGTTGACCAGATGATGACTCCCTAGATTTAGTTGTCGTTACCATTGCATCTGTTCTTCTGACATCTATCTTCCCCTTGCTAATTGACCATACAGGAACTTAAGCAAGAAGCATTCAAAACTTTCAGTGCAGTCTGGTTCCAAACACAGCTGCGAGGTAACTGGAGGCAGTTTCCCTCCCAACTTTCTCTTGTAGGGACAGGGTACAATGTTTTGCAGACAGCAAGTTGGGCTCTTGCCTAGCGCTGTTGTATCTTGAACTCAGCAGCTCTCATCCTAAATAATTCACCCCCCTTCGTATGCTCTCTCACAGTGTATGGCCACAAAGTCAGACTTCCGGTCTTTCTAATATGAATTCTCAGGGCTTGGCCCACCCCTGGTTCATAGTGAAAACCTCATGCCCATGTTAGGAGTCTGTCTCATCTCAAAGCCTGTACTTTTCAGAGGAACGAGAAAAAGTAATGTCTGTGCAGTTCACACAGCAATAGTGTATCGGTTCTAAGATCATAAGCTTTGTTTGATAGTAGAAGACAGAAAAATTCAAGGCAGTTATCATAGTACAGAACAGTGCCTACAGTTGCTGAAGCATGCCTGGTGTTTTAGCATGGGCCCAACCTATTGTTCATAAGTCTGGATGGACCAGACACAAGAAAACCGTACATGCTGCAAAATGATCTGCCAAGAGATAACACAAGCCAACTCTTCCTGAATATATGAATGCTCCAAGTCAAATCTGCAGCTGGGCTAATAGTCATCAGGAAAGAAACATGAGTCATAGCATTCAGGAGGCTTTACCAACTCTTCGTGACACAGTGTAGACATAATCCCACAGTCTCTCTGTGTAGTTTCTGGACAGCTGGAGGAAGACTTTGGAGAGAAACACGATAGGCTTTCGTTCCAAAGGCAAAGGCCCTACACCTTTGACACAGCTCTCTAGGCAGTGAAAGAATGGCCAGTGAAAGAATGGTTCACATAGTCAGAACTGTTGTAAATAAGCTGTGTCTACACTGCAGGACAAGTGTGCTCTACAGTGGGACCAGGAACCATACCTCACAAGGATGTACTCTGGCTCCAGATAAAAAGACAACAAAGATGTGCACCATCTATGGAACTGCAGGGCCTGACTGGGATGCCCGTACCACCAGGGCTGGGTGCTACAGAATGGAATTCTCACAACATGAGCATTTAGTAGAATAACTAAAAGATTACATCTAATTCTGGTTCATATGATGTTACTACTCTGTCTGAAAACTGTGTTTCAATTCCTTTGCTTTCACCATGAAATGAAAGTTGCATGTGTCTCAAAATAACTAGATTTACTCCACAGCAGTCTGATGAAGAACATACAGACATCATCTTTTTCCAGTGCAAGGTATGTATTGTTTTCAAAGCAACATGTATTGTATGACATAATGCAGGCCAGTTTTCAGGAAAACCTAAGCATGTTTATAAAATAAGAGTTGGATGACACACATTAAAAAGCTGATCATTCATAGAAATGTGGCATTCACAGAAATTGACTGCAACAGAATTTTTCCTAAACTAGCTGTGCAGTAGATTCATGCAGAAGGACATACTGTAGTTTTTCTAATTTTCACAAAAAGGAATACCATTTTTTATATAACATTTTTTATATAACATCTTATAGCCCATTGTTCAAAGCAACTCTGAATAACACAAGTTATCGAGAAATCACTTTACAGGGGAAGAAGACACTGTCATCTCATATTGTCCATATGTGGATACTGCCAGGTAAGTTGTACTGCATTTTAGGTGATGTATTGTCCTGCAGCCCTTGGGTTTGGTTTTCAAACACAGGCAGTGTTCCACTGCCAGCAAGCAGGCCCCTCGCTATCTTCCCTTCAGAATGTCCTCCATCAGTTAAGATTCTGATAATCCTACTTTACAGGGGCTAAAATGTTGGATTTTTCCAAATGTGCCTGATATAAATAAGCCAAGTGTTTTAGAGAGGAATCCAGAAGTATTTAATCAGGCAAAACTTCCACTGATTTCCATGGGAGTCTTGTCGGAGTAAGAACTGAGTCAAGACTTCAACACTTGGCACATTATCAATCCCAGCAAATGACGGGCGAGAGCTGATGCCTAACGCATGTTCTAGGGAGGAAACAACTTGGCTCAGTGACCACATTTAAAAGATCACATACTGTAGTTTAAGCTCTGTAAGAAGTGAGAAGAACAAAGCTTAAGTTAGTCTCTAAGCACCCAAGTCAGAGTTCAAATACAGTGCAAATATTCTTTACGTATCTCAGCATGTCTAGCGGCACGCTTACTGTAAAAGGCAAGAAAAATGGATAAAAAGTAGGCAGGTCCTAATGTGAAAAGAATGCCAAGAGGAAACATCACTATGAATAATTTTTTCACAAGCCATTGACTGGCTAGTACATGGCTGCAGTATGACATTACTTAAGAAACACGATTAAAATCAGGAAAACTGTATTTCATACAGCCATTTTAGCTCTTCTTTATCTGAATTCCTCCAAAAGACAGTCTCTTTTCTGTAACTGTCTGGCTTTGTGGGAGAGCCTAAAATTTCACATCTTCAGAACCAAAGATAAAAGCTAAGGAAGAGAGATGAAGGGGTTTATATACATCTTTTTCTAAGTGCTAACACACATAACTGAATGTGAATTTGTTCAGCAGATTGTGTTTACACTGTACCAGATTGCCTCATAAAGGCACATTTTTTCAACCTATTTCAATTTAAAAAGGTAAGTCTAACAAATGCAGTAAGCTGTTCAGGAATGGGATCTCTAGCTCAGCCACCGTGTCTGCTCCATTGTCAGTGGCATTTTTTTTACATGCCTTATGTTGCAGATTAGAACAATGGCTGGTACTTAACTGGGTATCTCTCTGAGTTGCAGCAGATTAAGAAACTGCAAAAAATCCCTTTGCAGAAGATATATTACACCCCTCATTTCAAAGTCTTCACGCAGGATACTGCTCCATTGAGGGAAAAAAGCTACAGGCCACTCAAGCTTAGTTATTTTGAAATATACTGTCCTGGAGACTTAAATATTCCACCTCTTCTATGAAGAAAGTCTTGCCTTTCAGGAAGAATTCCACAAAGGTAGAAGGTTAAAGCATGACAATTGTGTGCATTAATATGAAGCTACACTGGGCTAGCACACAGGCCTGTATTCAGAATACTGTGAATATATTCAGGGCAATACAGAGAGAGGCAGAAACAGCTTTCAAAGTCTTGCTGACCAGGTGCTGGCAAATGAAAACCAGGTGTTGTCTGGAGTTATTTCTAGGTGAACATCAAAATCCAAGTTGCACTCAAAACAAGAAAGATTTTTTCACTTTAATTCTAGTTGATTGGACTGACTTTTTTAGCAAGCGTACTTCTCTTGTAGAGCAACACCTTTCTGCCTGCACAAGCATTTGCTTTTTAACTGAAATACCTCCCCCCGCTCCAGAGACCGAAATGGTGAACTTAACAAGAGAATAAAATTACATACAAATCCCTCATACAAATTATTTTTGAGAGGAAAGCTGGCACCATCATGAATTTCACAGTGTGTGGACTGGACAAACACCCCTAACATATACGAAGATGCACCTTGGCCATCGAATCATACTCGATGTGAGGGGCTGACTCAGGGACAAACCAAGTGCGCACACCAGAACTCCTAATAGCACACAGGCTCCTTGAGTATTGTCTGGATGTAACAGAGAGTTGTAAGTCATACATTTTAAACAGATGATTTTCTTTCACTTTCAGCAACTAGGTAACAGTCTATGGAAGAGGAGAGTTCACTAGATAATAAAAGATAAAGTAATACTCTCTGAGCATGACCAGTGTATATTTGCTGAGGTCTAAAAAAACTGCAAAAGCTTCAGCCACTTTCACCATTTCAATTCCAGTTTCTTGACCATGCTTAAAAAAGTCTTCATAGATGGAGATAAAAAATTTGAATGCATTATGACTTATTTTCCACTTAGAAAGGATATGGTAACCTCTCATTTATTTCTTTATAGATTTGGGACATGAATCCTTCAGTTCTAAATAATCTTCACTTGCACACGAGAAGTGTTCTGCCTCTAGTAAAGACACAGTTTTCACCATATTTTTCACAGCTTGAAGCTCAGCTGCTATCACTCCATGCTATGTCTCCATGCTTCCACCTTGTAAGCTACACCACTCTTTGCCCTGCCTCCTGTCACACACTGAAACTTTTTAGGAAAAGGAAAGCTGGGAATAACATGGGTCTGAAAGAGGAGCAGGCAAACAATGAGGAAAAGATGTCCAAGGTAGTGAAAGGCCTCGAGACAGAAGAGTTAGGGGCAGTAACATCTACACTGCATTGAAAACTCAAATTCTGTGAGTACACAGCAACTATGGGAAACGGTCTAGCTGAAATCACTCCACCCAGAGGTATCCTATTTCCTTTACAGTTAAAAAACTCAGAAGGTGGAGGAAAAGCGATACTCAAAACTGACAATTTGTGCGATCACCCCATGGTTTTACTGGAGCTTGTGATTTCAGAACTTCTGCTGTCAGGCAGCCTGGAATCGTACACAGTAGCCTGGAGGCACTCACTGGCACTCAGGGCTGCGGCAGCTCACGGGAAGAAGTCACAGATGTGCTCTGCTGTACACCATAGTGTGTCAGCACTGGTCCTGGGGAAAAACTGAAGATGATAACTGGGATTCCTGCACTGTAAGGATTGCTACCTTGCTGCTACATCTAATCAAGGTTCATTTATATACAGAAAATGTTGACCTTGAGCTCAAGAATATTCATATGTAAAGAATGAAATGTTTAATGTTCCTTGATTTCAGTTGGCCTTCCCAAGCTTAGCTACACCAGGGCCTTGCTATTCCTCCTTCCGAGCCACGCATTATAGCCATTGCAATTCAGATAGTAGAGATTTAAGCAGCACTGCATAAAATTGTCCCCATTCAAAGAGAGCCTTGGCTGAGAGGTAGCCATCCATTCTTACAATCCCCTCAGTCTTATTAAGCTTGTGAGAATGTGGCCTCGACCTGCAGAGGCTTATTCACATCCCTAGTCTTCGTGTTCCAGGGAATAAATGACCTCAAGACCATGCTCCTAGCTGGGATTGTTCTATGCCAACATTGTCAGAAAATAAACTGTCATTCTCCTGTAACTAGACAATGGAATGGCTCTGCCTCTTCAAATGAGGTGAATTGCAAAGGATTAAATAAGTAGGCTTGTCTAAAACCAAATAAATACAAGTACAAACACTGACATTTCTACAGGCATTACTGACTCGGCCTCCCTGTACATCATGTGATATGTAATTTTGGAACATGGAAACAGATGTGTAAAGATAAATGCTTCTGATTTTCTTATTAAAAATATGGCAGCTGGTGAGGGCAATGGTGCTACATGTGATACCAGAACTTCTTGTTTGTAGGGGAACTAGTCTGAAATTTAAATACATCTTTAAAGATACGTGCATTTTCATAATAGCTACTTTAGGGAATGTTACCAGCCTCCCGCTAGTATCTTTTAGTTCCAACAGCTTGTTACTGATGCATCTTATTAAAACTTTGCTATTATTGCCAGAGGTGGAACATGATGGAAGCTGTACATCAGCTTTGCTTTGTTGAATGTATTTTGCATGAGAAATCCAATCAAACCTGACCAATACTCCAATATTTCCAATATCTAGTTTCTACCAATTCCATTAATTTGAGCACACCAGATAACGATAGGAAGTACAAGCTGAGGAAAAAGCCACGAGCATTCAGCATACAACTGCATTCCTGAAGACAAATACGACCTTCAAGGCATATACATGTGCAGTACTTACAAAATTTGGGACTGATCATTCATTTTATCACTCTTCAGTTCGGTTTTCAGCACTAGAAAACAGAGAGTCTCACCCCATGTGTTTCCCTAAGGAGTCAATGGGATCTGGCCGGGGTAATAATGATTTTCTTAACATTTTTACGTGAGAGGCCACAGCCACACACCTTCAGGTTTGCAGAGCGAGGCAGCCACGCTCACAGGTACTAGCACAGCTGCTGAAATAACAGATCTCAACTGCTGATTATGAGAAGCCAAGGGAGCTGAGCAGAACGCTGCGCTCTGCCCATATGCCAGATATTAGATGTTGAGCACCAAAACCAGATGACTGCATCTCCACAGCAAGAAAAGGTACAGATCCTGTGCCTGCAGGCCGAGTCTTTTTTTATTTATTTATATGAGCCCAGAAAAAAAAGGTCTTTCTCTGGCAGTATCACAATTAACAGAAAACAAGGACCAACAGTAACACAGCACATGATGCCAGGAGTGCTGAACCCCCTCCAAGTTCTGAATCCACTTAGCAGGTCCCAGAACGCCCTGCTCAGCTGAAACTCTTTGATATGTTTCTAACCTGGGTGAGAGCTGCACAGGTGCAGCCCATTTGGAAAGCTCCCCTTTCTCCACCAGGGGCAATGTTACTTTGAAATCCTTCCCCGAACTCATTAGACACGAGTTTGCTGTTATTGTTTTTAAAAGACATAATTTATTTGCTTTCTGCTTTCAATAGCTTACGAACTGCAATGAATTAGAAAGTCATCTCTGAAACCTATCAAGGTGATTCACCAAGTCCCAGTCTGCTTTGTTAACAAATTGACCTGGGTCATTGTATTAATTAATAAAACCAAAATAAGACAAAACAAAAAGCCCATACACTCACTGTACATGCTCTTTTCAAATTTTATGTCTGGAGATTAATCAAACCTCTCTGTTACACTGCCCTGGTGAAGTGGAAAAGGAAATTCCCGTGAACGCATTTTAAGGAAGTTTTTAGAAGTCAGAAAATCTTGACAATGTGATAGAAATTATTACAATTGTGAGCTCTTTTTTTGTTTGAAAGAACTTCACGTGGTAATACAATCACGAAATCTTTCAGTTCATTGAAATAACATAGGTGAAGCACTATGCCTGTTAAAATAGTCTTAGGTTTTTTAACCTGGACACTGCTTTCCTTCACATAAAATGCTGAAGCACATCTCATATAAACAGCCACATTTCAAGATATATTTGTCTATAGCTCTTTAGCTGAATACATAAATCGCTCACTGAATCACTAGATATTGCAAGCAAAATAGGCTATTATGACCACTGTATTTGATCTCCTGGGTAACACAGGCAAAAGAACCTCAACCATTAACTTCTGCATCAAAACCACTATCCTTGATCTACAGCACCTTTTAAAAATGATACCCATACAAAGACTTCAAGTGAAGGAGAAACCAATCTGTCTTTAGATAAACTGTTCCAGTGGTTAATTTACTCTTCCTGTTCAAAATGGGCACATCAGTTCTGAATTTGTCTAACTGTTCTATCTTCTTCTGCTTAAAAAGCAGATTAAAGATGTCAGCAGTAATTGTGCGAGTTGATCTACAATAACATATAGCCTTTGGTGTCGACACTAATCAAGGTTAGTGAACTCCAGCAACATCTAGATACACAGCAGGAGGCAAAGGTTCAGTTAATTCAGCATTCTCTTGCCTTGGTGCTTTTGATGAAATTTTAATTCAGTCTGTGTGCAGGTCTATTTATTTTATTGTTTGGTGTTTGAGAATATTAACATGAATATAAAATCAGACTTGTTGCTAGGTTTTGGCTAATATGCTGTTATTTACTTGCACGTACTGATAAAAGAAAACTCAAAGCTACTGACAGTCTCTTAAATGTTTCTAAACCAGAGCAATTACTTTTGTCAGTAATTTATCACCAATAATGCTTGGAGGGTCTATAGCTTTTACAGTCTAAGAGAAAGGTGTGAAGATTGCCCTGAACTGCTGTTGGCCAAACTGATGGGTACTGTAAGCCAGAAAAAAACCTGCCTCTTTGTATCAGCAGTGAGTTTCATCTAAATCTAATTGCTTTAGTGGAAAATGCAAATTTTCAAAAGACTTTGCTTTGAAAACTCTGAACTTCAAGCTTCTTTGGCCTACCGTCCGATGATCAATGTCTCTTTACAATCTAGAAATAGGAGAACTGTTTTGGACAAAGTGTTTCCCTTTGAAAAATGCAAACAGAAAAATCAAAATAGCATCACTTCATAACGTATTCTGCTTTGTGGGATTTTATTGAGAAGAAATCAACAATGACTGTATAATTAATGTTGAGACATGCATTTAAACAAATAGATTTCAGTCTTGCTGAAATATATGAATGACTTGATTTAGTCCCCAAACATGACATAGTAATTCTTCACTGGAGAATATGGAGTGCAGCTGTGGGGAGTGTGGAGCAGAAGGAAGTTAGGAAGCATTTGGCAGGGCAATTTGGAGGGCGTCAGGAACAACGTAAGGTTGAGAATCCCATCAAAAAGCAAGAGTTATTCTTAGGTTTGCAAAAATAGTTACTCGTGGTCTTTCTAACATTGTAAAACAAACAAACAAAAAGAACAACACCCAAAAAAACAAACCAACCAAAGCAAACAACAAAGTGACATGACACACACAAAAAAAACCCAAACTCCAGTAAGTGGAGGTGACTCACATATTTGTATTGTCTACAAGGACAAAATAACCCAGAAATTATGTAACCAAGTGCTTATTCTAGCATGTTATAAGAATTCATTTCTTTCTGGACAGCACTTCTACCTGCTAAGCAGAAACCATGAAGAACTCTGTCCTCCAGACAGTGTGGTAACTTCAGCCACATACATTAGCTGTCGAAGGGGAAGGAGGTACTAAATTTATTTCTCAGGGTTGGTAGTAAACACTGCTACACTGTTACACACTGTGCAGCTCCCTTCTTCATCCATCCTACAATACTGCACACTTGAACACAACCTGAACTGAAAGGCTGTCCACACATTAATCACGTACTTCAAAGCCTCCATCAACTTTCCCAACAAAGCAAAAACATAAATTTTTAAACACTCTGTCTCAGTGGGAGTCAAGATTTGGGTGAAGGGAGGAGACATATGGAAAGTAAAAATGGGCAAGGTTGAAAGGCAAAGGTACAACTTGTAACTGGGACTTCAAGGGGTGGATAAGCTTAACTAGTGATTTCCTGGTTTTTCTAACACTTGTGTTGATAGTATGTGCACTTCAGAAACCTGGCCCTGGCCCTTAGTTTCACAGAGCAGAGGAGAGAATGTGGAACAACAGCTGCACTTCAAAAGCCACATGGCTTTCAGAGTGTTTTGTTCCCCTTCACACGTTTTTATGCCAGAAGGGAACATATGGTCCACTGCTTGGAAATTTCCCAACCTAAATTTTTGTTTGATTAATTTCATCCAACTACTCCCAGTTACAAGCCCTCATAACACCCCAGACAGTTATGCTCCTTCCTTTACATTTATACCCTTCAATTAGCTGTAGACGCTTATGTGCCTTCTTAATCACCATATAGCTACGCACATGTAGTTCTTTTCATCTTTTCCTGCCATTGTCTTTCCATGCTCTTTAATTATCTTTGTGGCTCCTTTCTGAATGCCCTCAAACTTCTTGGTATTTTTTGTCTGATCTGAGTGTCCATACCAGTACTTTCTCTTGTAGGTGTAGCATTACTACAGTACTGAGATCCTTTTCTTTTCAGACTCATACATCACCTATCGCAGCAGTATCTGAGCAGTTTCCAACATGTTAAAGAACGTGGCCAGTGTCCGTGTTCCTAGCCTGACCTATGACACCCATGTTCCCCATTATGGAATCTTGTGTGGCATCCCATTACAAGTCCAGGCTTTCATTTCTTTGTTATTCATTTTTAAACTCCAAATGAAAGATTGCAATGGAGGGAGCCTGCAGGAACCTGGATGCCTTAACAAAATGCTGACACTAGATACAGATCCTTCTGCAAGTAATGAATTTCTGCACTGTGAAGAACTGGATGGTGTGTGAGCTGGACAAACACTCAGGCATAGTACACACGCAGGATACACGCTGGCCCTTAACTCGCCCATGCTGTTTAAGTGGGGATCCAAATCATGGTTTAGTTAAGCAGAAAGCCAGCTTGACCCATTCAAAACTGCCATGAACTAATGGTATGCAGTCTCCTCACGTACTGTTCGAGCATGATCTAAAGTCTCATAATTTATACATTTTAAACAGTTAGTTTTTCTTCCCCCTCTGTAAATGGGTAACAGGAAACAGACAAAGCTCCTTAACTTTTCTTTAATCTTCCTCACTAGTGAAGTGAAAATCAAACGATAATTGTCTGGATGATCTCATTATTGTCAACAAAACTGAAACCTTGAAGTCCACATACACTGAAATGCTGATACATTAAACAAAAAAGGGAACTGTGCTTACATGTTGTTCAATAAATAAATAAGAGCTATAGAGAGATCCATGATGAATGAGCACCCTGGGAGGGCTTCATCTTGTCAGAATTATACAGTGACATTAATCACAGCATAACAGGATTGCTGCAGGCTTCCAGTGCAAAGTCCTCATTATATCTTCAAAACAAGACACCCCCCCCAAACGCCCCCAACTTCCAAGCCCCTTGAAGTGGAATCTTAACTAACAGCCTTCTTCAGCAGATTGCAAAACTCAAAATAAACTGACCCTCACCACAAAGCATCACATAAGCAGTGGAAACCTGTCAATCTAGTTGCACCATCCAATCAGGCTATGCTTCCACAGTGCCTGTGATGACTGTGTGTGTGTAGCAACATAGCAAGGCATTCTTCCTGGGCTCCCAGCTACATGAGCAAAGACAACGTTATAATTACAGCAGGAAGACCCCTCCCACTCGGGTGAAACAAGTACTATTTGTAAAGCCCTCTCACCAGCAGATATAGGTGTCAGGTCAGCAATGCTTTCGGGGAAGTCCCACCTCCTCAGCCTCAGACTGAAGCTGCCAGAGGGCAAAATTCTACAGCACTGACTCGGCTCCAGAAGAATTCAAAACCTTGGGGATCAGAAATGACTGTAGTATTGTCAACTCATTCAAATTTGCCTGATTTTTTTTTTTTTTTTTAACCTAAGAAATAGATTAATGGGACCTCAGAGTGCTGACCATTCTGTAAGTTATGACCCATTAAATTTGTCTCCTTCAAACATTATTTACAGGTATACTTGCCAAACTCAAGCACTTTAACTGACCTTATGTAAGACAGCCATAGACAGTTTATACCTCTGGCCAAACCCCAGCTTTCTATAGCAAGTTACTTTGCTGCTTTTAGAACAAAAAACTAGGGGATAAAAATCTTCATGTTTAAAATTATCTATTCAGGTCAATCCAAATCACAGAAATAAGAAATATGAATTACTAATAAAATAATGTTCTAAGCTTCAGAGTTTTTGTGGTTTAAGTTTCCACAGCACCTTGAGTTACAGTTTTAATAATCACTATTTCTCTCCTAAACAGTTTGCTTGCCTCTAGATGGGGTCTACTGTGGGATTTTTGCTAATGGAATTTCCACAATGGTGACCAGATATCATTAACTGCAACTAGCTTAGGTTCCCAGAAGTATCACCATCACCAACACTACACTTTTTATGTGCTATTTTGGGGTAATAAGAATGTGAAAAAAATAAAGAATTATATTTCTGGAAAGAGAACTTAGGTGTAAAATAAGTGGATGGATTTTAAGGAGTTCACGGCATTTGGTATTGAGCTGTTTCTAATGTCAAGTATATACTTAAGCAATCTAGTGGGAATTGAGTAGTACTGAAAAATCTGGTCCCAGTTATGGGTGCTGAGAACATAAAAATCCTACCCCGGTATAGACAAAGCCTTAAATTTCATTGATGTTTTTCCTTCCCATTGAGCTCTAATCCTGCATCAGCAGAACAAAGAATTAGTACTGCATGGTTGGGAAGTTAAATTTTCCTCCACACCTGCAGGTCATTCCTCCTGGGCTCCCTGCATTGATAGCCAAAAAAGTTATTTGCTTAAAAAACTAATCATGTGGTGCAGCTGAGCTCCTTCATTTCCAGAGGAAAGGCATCTGAAGTTAGGCCCCTGTTTCACAAAGAATTCATGAGAGAGCTGGGTTCAATCAGTGGGATCAGCCTGCAGAAACCAGGGCCATGATTTCATCACTATTTGTTTAGTCTAATTAAAAACATGTATCTAATGTAAAATTTTCTTACTTTCAACAAAATTATAACACACTGCATCTTAAAAGCCTAAGATGAATAGTGTCATATAAATGCAAAGTGCTGAGAACACAGTAGAAGATTAGCATTTAAGAGAGAAAAAAAATAGACTGATTCAAGAAGCATTTCTTACTAGGTAACAGTTTCTTAAAAGCCACCATCTGAGGTAGAATAAACTCAAGAAAGCTCCTGCATAGTCCTTCCTAGCAAATGATTCAGCTGAGGACATAATGTCGCCTTAGCAAAGTCTCCTTTGCAAGGCAGGATGAATTTATTAAACAAGACGGACAGGAAGAGCACTAGAAGTGCTCCCATCTCTCAGCCAAAGGCATCTGAAACACTAAATCCCTTTGGAGTCTGTCCTCCCACAGGTGTGTCCCAGCAGTGTTTTTCCCACAATAAAATGGAGGCTGGGGGAGGAAACACAGGACAGTAACACTGTCAGCCCCTTGGAAGACACAGCAAATCCCTCCCCCTTTGCAAATGGTACAGAAGGAACACCCTGTGACTTTCAGCACAATTCCTTACTTTGATTAGTAAGACATGGGGAGAAGCAGGAATTGCTGAGAATTCCATAAAACAATAAACTGCAATTCCGTGGTGATAATATGCCAGCTACTCCCCCACCCCCAGTGCAGACTCAGATTTCAGCAAAACTAGCACTGTTTCAAGCCCACTGGTCCCTCCAGTCCCATTAAACTCTTTTTGCATGCTGGGTGAGTCCCAGTTGTTTGGATTTTCACATTAGATTATATCCTGCAATAACTGTGGCCAGCACAGTTTTCACATGCAGCCAGTCTCGTCTCTTGGTGCTATACCACAGAAGCTACAGCAATGTATCCCTGGTTCCTGTTGAAGCCATGGCCCTCAGAATGTCTTTTAAACATAGTTTGCTAAATGTTTATTCAGCTTTATGTAATGCTGCTAGAAAAGCATTTACTGTTAAGGACTCAGAATAAAGAGATAGCTGTTTGTCTTCATATTTATGGCTCAGAACAGGAAAAATAATCAGACCATGAACCCAGTGACTATCAAGAGTAATTTCTAGACCTACATCCATACCTAGAAAAGGCAAAAACACTCTCCAAAAGGTGAGAAAAACACCTTCTCCTTCTCGGAGATTTTGATGAATGGTGCTTCAACACACACAAAAAAAGCAGCTCCAAAGAGCAACTCAAGACCCAGTTCTTAAGATTCAGCCCCATCCTGTCTCTCTTAAGACCTCATTGCAGCAAAGCCATTCTCTCTCCTTCGAGGTCCCAAGCAACCAGAAGACGAGGAGGGAGAAATGGAAGCAATGTCCTCTCATCTCCCCAGCTTCCTGCACGTGCGCATCTTGGAAAGAGTCCTCTGCAGCAGTCGCAACTGTTTTCATGCCCAGTTTTGACTTCATTTCTCCCACAGCAGGAAGAAAGCCTCATAAGAAATTAATCTTTTCTAGAAACCACAAACCTAATCCTAGCTGTTACTAAAATAATCTCACTCCCACCCCATTTTAGTCATATCAACAGTGTTACCACTAATCTAGTTATTCCAAGGATGTTTCTTTTAGCTCTTTTGCCATGTGACGAATTCATTCTTCACGTATGCGATACCAGTGGTGTCAGGAAATGCACACCTTTTGCCTGCTTTTTCTTTTCAACTAGTGAAGCATAGTGCTTTGGGAAGTCTCCATGAAGCACGAGAGAGACTATTTTATCGTCTTCCCTTCCCTAATGAAAGGGTTAAGCAATTGACAAGATGGCTGCACTAGAGAATCTATTAGCAGATCAAATAACTCTCCCAAAGAAAAAATAATTTTAATTTATCTTTTCTCTGGCATCTTACAAAAATAAATTTATTTACTTAAAATGTCAGAAGAAACAAACCTGCAAGCTAACCAAACGTTACTATCTAAGCTTTACTGCACTCATTGCTTACTATTGAAACTGAGTTTGATCATTTGAACTGACAGCAGTCACCAAAGATTAGACCAGGCGTGGTTCACAATTCACTGAAGAAAGCGGGGGTTTGTTTCCTGCTACAAGGCACCTCAACAGCACCACCACATTGACTTCCTATAGTAATTGTAAATAGAATGGCTTTAAAATACACTGGGATGAGGTATTTGTTTGTTAAAAATGAGAACTTCTCCTTTAAGTTGTTGACCCAATCCTTCTGAGCCCAAACGTGCACTGTGCTACAAGCTGTAGCTCTTCAAACCAGCCCCCGCCCCAGGTCTCCAGGCTGGGGAACCCAGCTCTGACAGCCTCTGCTCCCCCACCCCAAGCCTGGGAGAGCAAAATGGATCACAATGGTGGCTGAGCTCTCTGGATGAGCAGACTTCAGTGGATTTCCAGCTCTGACAGCCTTCAGTTCCCAAACCTCAACCCTCACCTGTTATCCTGGAGTGAATAATCTTACCAGGTTAATTTGATGTAAAGTTGAGCTACTTTTAGTAATCAGTTAATCATTAAATATTCTCCAGAACCAACTACTGAAAAACAAAAGAACAAACAGAGAAAATAAGAATCCTTCCTTGTAGATGTCATTGCAGAAATCCCAGCTAAGGCTGATGGCAGCATGCTCGGGTAAAGACTGCAAGAACACACTGAAATCACATAACTGAAGAAATGGTACTTCTAATCTGTTTTCACCCCAAATCCCCTGTGCTTCCATATTTGTCTTGGATCGACAGATGCCAGGCTTCTCTAAAAGGGTTATTTCCAGAAATAACAAGTTTGAAAGACTTTTTGCTGAATGGAAGAGAAGAGATGGTATCAAGAGACTAAACTGTGCTATAACCTATGGGTAATATGCGAGTCGATAGATGAACCTGCTGCATGCCCATCACTTCCAGCATTTCATGCCAGTAAGAAACTTTATCGCATAGAACAAAACTTTCTTTGGACAGTATAAATGAAGGTTTTTTTCAAGAATTTGAAAGTCTGCATCATCTCCCAAATCCCCAAACCCTTCCTGTAAAATAAAAGCAGTTTGCCATGTTGCTCATGGTCCCATCTGGCTTTTTATCTGAGCAGCCATTACTGTGTAGTAAAAATAATAGTCTAGATTGTATTTGGATGCAATGGAAAGACATGTGCAGACTCTTTACCTTTCTCCTCCTCCTATCCACATATTTAAGTTTTTGCTTCAGTTATCTTAACAGTTATGATCATTCAAGCATTCAAGTAGTAAAGATCTTGTACATAGGCAAAACTATACTAGCATGGTTTGTATTTAAAAATATGACAACTCCATCAGTCAGAAAATGGAGATAATAAACATCTTTGAAAAGTGTTTTAGAAGTTTGGGGAACATTTACAAATATAAATTTGAACTCCTAATCTTAAGGCTCTCATGTTACTCTCATTACACTGTAACTGGAACTCCCTGGGTATAGAAGTATGTTTGGGGTGTGTATAAATAAAATTACTTAAATTAAAATTACTTCTTCATTCTTCCTGCAAAAAACAATATCTTAAAATACAAGGTGAGTCATATGGATCAGCATTTGAAGAATACTCAGATACAATAGTTAAATGTTGTCCAAAACCAAATTTTGCATTTGTTCCTTAGAGTGCCTCAGCCAAATTTCTAGCAACTAATTAGCACTGCTTAATGTATTTCCATGTCTTCATTTTTTCTTTAATGCAGCCAAACCAAGGTTCAAACATACACATCTTCAAAGAGCGTCCCACTCATGAATGAACACACAAATCAGCACTTGGGCAGGTTTGGCAGCGTGGCTACGGCACAGTGGGTCCAAAAGTGGAATTCAGATGTCTACACTGGTACAAAAGTTGCTGAAAACTGAATTCAAATTATGTAGTTCTACAAGGAACATACAGGTTTCTAAATCAAATTGACTGTGCCTATTGGTACAGGAAAACTGAGCTATCAAAGCAGGTCCAAAGCAGGTACCCTGGCCTTTCACAGATATGCAGAAAGATATACAGAAGAGAAGCAGGAATAAGCCAGCTGTGTACTGAGCCTGAAGCGCTCTGAAGTAGAGAATCATGGTAAATAAGGGCAGAAAGGACTTCAAAAAGGTATTTAGTGCAGCCTTAGTCCTAGAGCAAGATCAATTATACTGTTGTTTCTGGCAGATGTGTATCTAAAGATAGCCAAAATGAAGCTTCAGCACCTCCCTGAACATTAGTGGGTTTTTTTAAACGTTAATTATTATTTTCTAAAAAGATAAACAACCTAACAACAAAACAAACCAACCAAAACAAAACAAGAAAAAAAAAACAACAAACCAACCAACCAAACCAAAACAACATTAAGCCAGCAGTCATTCGACACAAGCTAAAGTCATTATTTCTCTTCCTGTGCCTCACAGATGTGGAGGACACAGTCCTTTCTTCTTTTCACATCTTTTGCACACTCAAGTATTACACCTTCTATTAGTCTTCTTTAGGGAACCCTATTTCTTTCAATCTTTCCTTCTAAGTCATGTTGGAAGACCTCTGATCATTCTCCTGGCCTTCCTCTGGGTTCTTTCCAAGGTGTTCACACCTATACAACTCTCCAGCCAAAGCTGTATGCATGGTGATGAGAACAGAAAGAACAAGTCATTTCTTATCAAGGCAAACATATTCCTGACTCACTTTTGGCTTGTGAACTACTACAGTCCTCAGACACATCGGCAATGAGTATTATCTAGTTGATCCCTTTTTTGCACACTATTTTGTGTTAAGCTGCTAGAAGTGCATTTTGTCTGAGAAAAGAAAATGTTGACATTTTTCCAGCCTGCAAATTCATTTTGAATTCTAACACTCTCTTCCCACCTCCTTGCAGCTGCTCACCACTGTACATCTGAAACACACACTTTTTAATCTATAACCTCATCGATAACATTACTGAGCCATGCTGGTTCCATAACAGACACTTGCAGAATGCCAGCAGGATTGTGGAGAGGGAACTAGTGGTGATTACTCTTCCAAATACCATTTGCCATATGGAAGGATATAGAAAATGGAAGTGTCCTTATGGGCCAGATTTTCCAGGGTTGGTTGCACTCAAACTTGGGAGGTTTTATCCAGCCTGTGAGATTTAAGGGTCAACTTAAAACTGAGGTTCCTAAATGAACACAGTATTTTTCATAATACCAAGAGGTCCCAAGAGAATTCAAATTAAAATACCAAAAGTATTCATTTGAGCAATTACAATGCTTATAGGACAAATGACACTCCCTTCTCCTTCTGGCTCTTTCTTTCTAGTATGGGAATTCTTAAAACAATAAGTACCATGGAAATCCAGGTCTGCCTACTCTGCTTTTCCTTGGAAATAAGAAGACAAGTGGCAAACCAGTTGATTTGAGATATCTGAAAGATGGCACATGTGGAAGGCCTACTAACCGAGCTGAGAATTCTTTCCTGCCCAATTGGAGTCCGCCTCTATATTTGTACTTGCTTAGCAAAACAGCGCCACAGTTGCCAGCTTCTGGGTTACACCACATTTGAGATTTTATGTAAATTCCTTAATAGCTGAATTTGGTTGCAAGCTCATGACTATTAAATCATGATGCAGGGGAGAGAAGTCATGGAGCCACTGGAAGCTCGCTGAGTATGTCAGAGTTTGGGGCTGGAAAGTCTTGGGCAAATTCAAGATAGCTAAGGCTTGTGGATTCAGGTAGGTGCCCTCTCAGTGAAGGGTGAAACTCTGGAGAGCTCATGGCAGCTGTCTCAGTCCAGCAGTTGAAATAAACTTGGAGCCAGGATGAACCTCTCTCCTTGTGCCTCTGTTTCTTCAGTGCCAGGGTACCGCAGCAGCTGCCTGCAGGGCAGGGGCTCCCAGGGGGGCAAGAGGAGGAACATCTGCTCCCACCAAATAAATACCCACAGCCTGAACTGCAGGAACAGATTACCACAATATACGGCAAATGCATATATTAAATAAGGTGCATGACACCAAGCAGCCTTGCAGGGTCCTAACTATACACGAGGTGCCTGAGTGCTCTGATGGTAACAGAAATGTAAATAGATTTCACTGAGAGAGCTTCGTTAGGCACTCACACCTACTCTCCCTTCCATTTAAAGCTGACAAAAATTCCCAGAGCCTCAATGATCCAAAAATAACTACAACAAAAGCATGAAAGATAGTGCTTCAAAGTCTTGGTATTTCTAAGGGAAAAGGCAAGCCAAAACAATTCTTCCTTAAACATAAGGGAAAAAAAGAAGAAAGAAATAAACCCTTCCCCTCCTTTTCTTTGCAGGTCCCCTTTAAACAGATTGCACCCCTCCTCCGACAAAAAGGGAAAAAAAAAAAAAAAGCTGTTTAAACAAACAACAGATGCTGTCTAAACTAACTGCATGGTAAGGGCATACTAAAGGCATATGTTGTGTTCTACCTAGCCATATGTCCCTCCCACACACATACTTTGGTTCCAACTTTGGTGTAGTTTTAGAAAAACAGAACAAGGGTGCTCAGAGAGGTTGTACTCTAGTAAGTTGTTGGAAAATCCCCTGAGATTTGTTTAATCAATGACAGACCCTAAAAAAGTAAACAGTACAAATAAAATGCTCAAGAAAACAGAAATTACCCATAGCAGTTAAGGAGATTTGTAATTACAGACTGAATCTCTGAAAAGATGATGTTGCTGCATAATTGTTGCTTGTAAATTTGTTAGAGTACAACATTAGATTAAAATGATCTTAAAGACCATGGAAGGAATTTATTATAAAGGTCTCTCCTTTTAATTTACAGTAATGTGGTATACTTGTCCTGAACGACAAAATCTTAACTTCTCTTCAGAAAGTACTGAATTCTACTTTGTTCCCCCTGGATTCCAAATGTAATGCTCCTTCCCAGATGATAAAGTCATATGTTGTCAAACATATAGCTTAACTGTACCAAAACAATTAGAGCTGGAAAACAGGGCTTGGAAAATACCGGCAGTTACGCTTTGGCATAGAAAACTGTTGCTTCTAAGTGTACGCTTGGAGGATTAAAGAAAGATCAAGAGGTAAAAGATGACAGATCTGGCCAGCTGTTAGCATCTAACTCCAAAATGTGGACGCGCTCATCCTTTACGCTGACTTCAGTGGAGTAGGTCCAGCAAGCTAAACAGACCTCGGCCCAGTGTGTTTAAATAGTTCCCTCTTTTCATAGCTGAATTAATCCAGTTAACCTGAAAAATATTTTTAAAAATCATCCAATCCTAACTGCATTGTCCCCGATTGCTCATTAACATTTTGGGTAGCTTTGAGTAATTGTTTCCATCCTCTCATTTCCCCTCAGTAAAATCTGCATTTCACACACTGAAATTGTTTAGAGGTGCCAGGTCCAGAGCATCCTTATTGGAATTTTGTGACAACATCCTGGTATTGCTACGTCTGAGCTGTAACATGGTTCTGGCAACAGGCTGGGACACTGCTCTAGGAAGCTCCTCTCCAGTAAACAGTACTTTATATAGAAAGGATGTAAGAATGTAGTCAGTCAGCGAGGTCAATAGGAAGCTGTCATCTCATAGCTAAACTTCACTGATGAAATCATTAGGTATTTCCTTGTTCCTCTCTCTCCCTCATCATCTCCTGCCCCCAGCACCAACTACCACTGGGAGATAAATAGCCTTCAAAACACAAAAGCAGGTATAGAAAAAAAATAAGAATAATATTACATCCGTAAGTACACAAAGAATTCAAAAGATTTGGATTCAAAGTACTTCTTTGTATACAATGCCCTTACTCTAAGATTGTTTAATTCTATAGAACTTATCTGTACTTCTCTCTTAATTGCATTGACTGGCTTAGAATTCACTTTTCCTTCTCAGTGACAAGTGACAAAAAACCAGAAACCCCTGCTTATAACAGACACACAGGGCAGCTGGCCAACGAGTCACACAGGTCTGATATTTCCAGAAGTAAGCACTGCACTTGTTCTAACCTATAAAACTCTAAATACTTTGCCTAAAAGAAATCACAGTTATGGTATAGCACCTAATTATCAAAGCTTGTGAGCCAGGTAGCTACTGTGGACAGATGGGTAGGTAAAGTTATTTTAGTGTAAATTCAAGCAACAATGCTTCCTGTTTCCTAAGCTGGAAGGGTCAGACTCTTGCCCCTAAGAAAACTGTTAGAGGAGAAATATCTTCTCAAAATCTACTATAAAACACTGTAATATATTTTCTCCTACAAAATGTAACTCTCAAGTCATGCATGAAGGTCATTCTTTTCTTTAAGGAGAGTGTTTTATGGGAATTTGCATGAAAATTCAGTCAGGTTTTACAGTCACACAACTAAAACAGTCATACCAGTCTTGGGTTAATCAAACATGCATTCCCCACCACATTCCGGTGCTTGCAGCATTCATGAGTAGCCAAACGAGTTTTCTGGTTTACCAGTGGTTTGTAAGTACTTGAGTTCTTTGAAATTCAGCATCTTATCTCTGGTAGAACAAAGTCTCCTAAAAGAACAAAGACTGCATCTTACCTTTCTGTGTATGAAAGAGGTCTCATAAACCACCTGCTTTGCCCATCCGATCCTCTCATGCATTCAGCTGCAGTCTGTCAACACCCAGGTTCCTCTAAGTTCTGTTCACCAGCAGGAATTTAGTAGGTTCCTCTGCCTGTACCACACTGCTGACACACTTTAGAAGGAAAATTCTCTGCTGCTACACAGTAATAGATGGAGAACAGTATAGTCACCTTGTTTACTTCAGAGCAAGAGGTAATTTCTTAGACAAAGGCATGTTTTAAATCAGTTCAAAAGCCATTTGAAAGTCACCGACAAAACTGTATGCCTAGAGAATAATCATTCTTCAGCAAACAGATCAGGAATGAATGTCAATAACTTAGCCATGCACTACCCTGTCAAGTGGGTATACTTCACGGCACCTCTGATGTCAGAAGCACTGCAGTTTGCAAGTGGATGAGTATAAAGTTTACACTGGTGGTAATTCAGTGTTTACTTGCAGATAGCAAGGCCTAAGGAAACAAAGACTGCCATAATATGTAAGTGGAATGTGAGAAAGAGATAAAAAATGAGCTTGGTTAGGTGAGTTTTCACAAACCCCAAACTTCATTCAAGGTTTATAGTATCCCACCCGATAGTTCCAATGCCCCCTTCCCTCATTTTTCAGTCATTCATTTTCCAGTAATTAATTTAACATTACACTGGTCCATGCTAATTGGGAGTCATCATTACCTTTTGTTCTTGTTGTCAGACCCAAAGGTAGCTCCCGGGTTAACAAAAGACTTGATGTCCTATATCCTTCCAATCTGTACTTCTACACTGGCTGCACAGATATGCAAGAGAGGATGTTACTTTTCAGCTGAAATGGGTATGTAGTGATGATTATCTGTTACTGCACTCTGAAAACTAGCACTGCCTCCTTTAAAACACTTAAATAGAGGAGTTGTGACTTGCAGACTTCAGAATGAAGCACTCACATCTGAGCTGACAAGGTTAAGTGTTCATAATCATCAAATGAGATTTCAGATTTTGACTTACTGAACTGAATCTGAGTTAGCTCTCTTATTCTGTGATTAGTGGGTAAATAAAGAAGAGATCATCTGTGACCCTTAAAACTTTTGCATAAATGCTTTCATGGAGCAGGGAAAAAAAAAAAAAGAAGAGGAAAGCTGGATGATAAAAAAGAACAACAACTGTAATTTGTTCAGGAGCCTTGATTCTTCCATTAGTAATTTCACACTCTGTATTGACTGCCTTGAGTAAAGAACCATACATATGGATTCAAGAAACCAGATGGCTCTGAAGATGAAAGCAGATCTAACAATTCAGGGTCATTTTTACTATGTCCATTAGAGATCTTCTGAAGGAGAACAGGAGGAGGAAAGCAAGCTAGTCAAAATGTAGGACATCATATTAAGTCATCCCAAATAGTGACAATACTGTAGGGAAGCATAATGCTGAACATGCTAATGCTCCCGGCTGTTACTTCTATGTTCCTTTTGAAACACACATATGCCATCTACCACTAACAGATGCCAAGGTCCTCAGCAGACCTAACGTTTTTGTCACTTGCTGTCATTCTGCAATACTAATATCTCTTTTTAGGAAATTGGTGAAGGGATGGGAAGTAACTGGAGTCCGAGGAAAGACCTGTGGCCTCCAGCAGTGTCACAGATAATGCATTCTATCCTTATTTTCAACAATGTTCAGCATGTTGACTTTTATTTAAAAAAAAACAAACAAATAAACAGAACAAAATCCAAACCCCCAAAAAACAAACACACACGCACCCCCCCAAACTTTTCAAGAAGGTCTCATGGTCTCATTTTCAGGAATTAAATTCTCAGAGGAACCATAGAGAGGTCACAACATTCAGCTTCATTTCTAAACCCGGGGCAGATCCCATGCAAAATGAAAGTAAGATCAGAGCACCACTGGAAAATCTCTCTGGTGCCCACACTACGGTTGACTTGAACCTGGACCTTGTAAACTAGAAGACACCAATCATCTGTGACCTTGCACAGATATCAGGTTTTTATCTGAGTTACCTCCTTTAAAAGCATGTTCTAAGTAATTAGTTTTGTACACCATTGCCAAGAGGAAGTTTCCCCAAGGAAGGTTTCCACTTGTTAGCATGCCTGAGCAGTATCAGCTTCCCCAGTGCCACTATGGCTACAGCACATGCGAGTAGCTTAGGTGTGGATGGAATCAAGTCCTGCTGGTATGGAGCTTCCTTTGAGACATTTAACTGTTCACCAGTAATACGAAAACAGATGCTCGTGTTTTTATATTTATGTTAAAAAGTTCTTTCAAGTTTTGCCTTCAGTGATAAACTTAAAAACAAAGAAAACCTGTTTCTTCCTGTTTTAAAAATAACACAAAACACTGAAATTTCTTTGAAGACAGTAGTCCAGGAATCAGAACTAGGGAACAAAGAGTCTAAGTTTCCATCTAACAAAACAAAAGGAAATTTCTGCTTCCTAGGGTAGCACATCAAACATTTTGTAGGGTCACTCTCACCATCCTGGAAGCCCTTACCCCTCAGCAACGTTTCTGAAATGAGTAATATGAATACTAATAGGAATACATCAGTCCTTCCTGTTGATGGCAAAGGATGGACTTTATCAGTTAGGCCCATCCAACTTTTCTGCCAAGGAATAATATATTCTTTTTATTTGTTCTGTATAACAAAGTATACAGACAATGGCATAGCAGAACAGCAACTGAGAGAGATTACAGCTTCTTTAAGAATTAAAGTAGATGATGAAGGAGTCCAGCCAGCTCTTTTAGAAATATCAACTTTTCTTTCTAGAGCATTTTATTTGCTCTTTACTACCAGCCAGTTGTTACCAATGGAATACAAATTTTCTTCCTCCACCCCTGTCATATATATACAGCATATATGAATATAAATACACGTACACACTTAAACACACCGAGAGTCTGGTTATACATATATGCTCTAGGTAGTATGGAAGTACCAGGTCATTCCTTAGATTTTTCAGAAGACATCCACTAGGGAGGACTCATGCAAAGGACAGGCTCTAGAACATCAGTACCTTTTTTATAATACTGCAAACAATCAATATCAAATCTCAAGAGAAAGAGTATTTTTCAGAGGAACTACTAAAACTGAAGCTTTTTCCACAGAATCTATTCTGGGCAATATTTGGAGAACGAAAGTTATTGAGAAATATGAAAACGAGCTGCAGTTTCTCCAGATATTTCTCGTACGCTGAAGCATCAGAAGAAGTATCTCAAGAATATTGAAGACAACTGATCTGATCTTTTTTCCTTAATTTAAATATTAAACCAGTTTTATCTTTTTTTCCTACTTTTTAAGAAAGGAAAAAACCTAAATTTACACAGACATTTTGCCTCAAATGATAACTCTCTGAGTTTGGGGGTTTTTTTGTTTGTTTAGCTGGGCTTTTTGTTGTGGGTTTTTTTTTAAGTAAACTTTTTTTCTCTTCAGATGTTACCTTTATTGCAGGGGTGTTGCTCACCACAAATTTTTCTCAGGTTAAATTTCAATCCAGTTACTGTAATCGACAAATTTAATCACAAACAACTTTGCACACGTGATAGAATCATATATAAAGTAGAATAAATATGCAGGATGCATTCCAAATGTGTTGGCTCTGGTCCAGAAACCAATGACTGAAGCAAATCTGGATTATACACATGCTTTAAATTAAGCACTTGCTTAAGTGTTTGGTGAACTGAAGCCATAGCTTCTTACATTTCTTTCCACAAGGATTTTATAATATTGTTCAGGGATATTTAAAAATGAAGATGAAGACCAGTGATGTTAATACAGTTACTTAGAAATGAGATAGTGAGAACAAGGGAGAAAAGTGAACTCTGCATCACCTGAGTATTTGAACTCTTTCTATTGCAGAAATCTACAGACTATGAAGATCTTCATGATAAATTTGTATTCAACCATGGATTAAAGAAATTTATTTTTTCAGGATCTTATTATTATTGAGTCAAGCGACCGAAAGACGCCTATATGCAAGCTCTCTAACAGAATCTACAGTGCTATGCTTCAAAATAAAATTAATAAAATATTCATTATTACCTGCCAAAGAATATTGTATTTTCTTATAGCTCTGCATTCTTTTTCTCCTCTCACTTCCCCCTGTGCTTGAGGAGCTACAGCTCTATTTGGTATATTCCCAGACATACAGTGCAGCACTGCAAGACACTATAGTTCTAATTAAATGAAAACAAACAGTAAGAAAACATTACTGTAAAATGACAGAACCAAATCCAAAGCTTCAATGATATTAGAGCTGAAAAAAACCCCTACGAGATCACACACAGTTCCCTAGCAAGGGAACAATTCCCCAGCAGCAATACAGCAGACAAACATTTGCTAATAAAAGTGGGCGATGTCTGTGAAGATGCAATGATTACAAAAATGTATTTCTTACCATGTGGAAATATATATGAAAAAAAAAACCTGGTATCTTTCACTGTTTGCAATTATAGTCAACTCTGGGTTTTCTCCTGATAACTCTGTGTGCTTTGGGGGATTAAAAAAAAGAAAAAAAACAAAGCCAAGAAAAAGTTATGATTCTAATTTAGTCATTTGGCAGAATTTGAGTAGATCTAATTTACTTTATCTTCAAGAAGTTTAAGAGTTTGGTGTGCTGATGTGGCTTCAAACGTAGTAGAATCAAAAGTCTGAAGCAGTTTACCTACACAGTCACTTTTTGAAGAAATGAATAGTTGTTCCCATTCTAAAACAATTATTTAGATAGTTCTCATTCATCTTTGATTTCTCTCCATGTGGAATTTAACCTCTTTTGTACACAATGCAGAACAGCATGACTAACTGATATAATGTATAGGAAATGACTTGTGGAGCTAAAGCAAACAGTTGATGTGCTTACAAGATAAGTGTCAGCTTGCGGAAATAGCAAATAACAATGACACAATTCCCTCCTCTCAAAGTATGTGCACTGTGCAAAGACCTGCTGCTAATTTTCACTCAGCAAGGGGGGATGCCATTGGACTTTTGTTACACAGAGAAGCTGGTGATGTCATTTGGCTTTGTACGGGTTCTTCTGTTGCCTACCAGTGTATGAGAAGATTTTTCCCAGCTAAAAGTAGCACTCTGGTGAGCAGAATTAAATAATTCCACATGAATCATTCCTCCAGGCTGCTATTTTACTCATATGTGTTGGAAGCTATGGTTGAGTGAAGTACTCTATGGGGCAAAATATCATTGGCATTGACATGTTTTTTGCACTCTTTGGACTAATTATCTGTTTCCTTTACTAGTAAATGCCCTTATTTGGGATGGAAAAAGATGCCTTAGGTTTTATTTTTTTAAAGCAGTCCCAGGAATTTTGATAGCCCCATTTGATTTATACAAGAAGTTTAGAACAAAATATGCTTTGCATCAAAACATAAAAGCGTCACTTCCAATACAACAACAAAATTAGGCACAGATTTAAAAAAAAAAAAAGTTTTTCTAACTTTTATCTCTCTTTTTATTTGAAAGCAATTTATCTTAATGCTTCCTGCCAGGCAGCAAAGGGCAGACTTTGTGGCAAAGTCAGGGGCAGAAAAGAAAGGCAAGGCTTTTTCCATGTTAGGTTTTTACTTGGTTTCTTGCTTGTTTGTTTTAAAGGGGATCTGCAAGAGCTTTACTCACACTTGCTTTTTCTATTCCTAGGATTTCCAGTTGAGCTTTCATGGAGGTTGTCAGAGGGTCCCCTTCCCTAGGGAACAACAATGAAATATAGCAATTGGATGTGGCACTGCCACGGTGTGAGCTTATCCCAACTTGTCAGTGCTGGCTACTGCTTCCCCTGATTTAATTCCATCATGCTGGCTGGTGGCCACTGGTTTGACATGCCCTGTCCGAGTGAAATTACTGTTCTTCATTCAGTGGCCAGTACCCTCCTTCCTTACTCACTTGAGCAATGCAGTCGGCAGGATTTCTCATACACATCAGAGATCTGGAAGGATCCATCCTTTAGGAAGCCAGCAGGACAAAAGGCAACGTGTGGTAACTGAGCTCGTATCATTAGTTTGCATGATCAGATCTGTACAGGGCAATACCATGCGTGGAACTCCCTGTAACCAGTAAATAGCATATAACCAAAAAAGATCATTCAAAGAAGAGCTGTCATGGGAAGGTGACAAGCACATGGCCAAGAGAAGGAAGAGATTGCCTGGAAGTACAGCACTGTCCATGTCAGTTCCTAGTGTGTTGTTGATTACTGCATAACAAAGTCTTTTAGAAATTGCCATCAGAAGTTTCACTGGAAGAGACAGAATGAGATGGCAGATCTGAAGAAATGCAGATCTGGAACAACAGCCAATTGGACATAATAATTCAGGTCTATCAGATGGTATAAACTGTTAAAGTCTGCTTAACACCAATATCCACTAAACATTCCTGGAATACAACAAGTTCACACTGCCTCATATAAAAAAAGAGGTAGGGTTGCCTTAACTGTCACCTTACATAGGATTCAGAAAGAAAAATACATCTCCAGGGCAGCGCAGTTTAGAACAACAACTAAAGAACAACAGCTTACAGGGTGCAGTGTATTTGAACTAAAGTTTCATCTTCAGATCCTTATCAGTTATAATTGAAAAAACATATCAAGCATGTGAATATCAATAATGATTTTATATATACACCTATAACTATGGACATGTTAAATAATAAGGACAGTGAGTAACAGTGATACTATTACATGCATATTGATATTCTTCGAGAAAGGAAAATTCTTAATTCCCTTAAAAAAAAAAAAAAATTCTACTTATCTTACAAAATAGGAACAAACTTTTCCTGAACATTCAAATTATGACGACAGTTTGATTAGGTTTGTTAAGCTATGATTATCAACTCAAAGAATATTTGAGCATGTGTAGTTAAAGAACATGGGGAATCTGGGAATTATCTGATACTGAATTGTCTCTACTTTGCAACCTCAATGATAACCCGGGTCATATTTTTGTATTCAACAATGACGGGTGAAACGGTGATCCCTGTGTGCGCTATAAAGCGCCTAAAAAGCAATGAGCAGCAAAAGGGCTATAGTTACTTGAAACCAGAAACTTAAGGAAGGAAATTTTTCTCCTCCCATAATCTCCTTGGCTCTGTTGTTAGCACCTTTTTCTGCTTTTGAACCTGTAGGAAAGAGCATGTTTATAAAACAGATTATGTTCCTTTTCTCCTCTGCATTTTATCTTTCTTTAAAGCTGTCACCTTGGAAGCTTCTATAATAGCAAAATATTAGCAGATTCCTGTCCAGCTGAGATTGTCAGTGATCTCAGAATAAGCCCTTCAATGGGAACCACAAGTTCAATGTTATTCAGAGAAGTCTGCCTTAGGAGGGAATCCACTCCCTTTGACACCCTATGTTCTAGGAATCTGCTAATCATCGAGCCTACAAAAGTTCTTCAGAGCTGAAGAAAAATCTGCAAGCCATTTTCCTAACCTGGTGAGCCAGGTCAGTAAGACAATAAAAGAAAAAATTAAAGAAACTAACAGAAATAGCTTTTGACATCCAGTGCCATAAAAGTAAAACACTTTAAAACTTGGCATCATAGAGAAGCTAGCTAATTATAGTGGCGCCATTCATGATTACATAATTAACTGTATGTCTGCATTTCTATTATAAACTCATATTTTCAGAGGTTTATGATACAGCTTTAAAAATTTGCTCTGGCCAGAGACTCAGCATTCCAAATCTCACCCTGAAAGCCACTTTTTTCCCTTCCAAAACTGAAGAATAAAAACCTGTTGGGTTTTTTTGGGTGGTTGGTTTTGTTTGGTCAGGGGTTGTTTGTTTTTTTTTTAAAGAGCTTACAAAAAGGTAACAAAAACAATCACACAGAGATAATGCCTTTTATTCACTCTGAGACTTCGGGGGTTAAAAAAACAAACCATTTTTTTTTTCTTATGTTGTGTGATTTAATGATAAAAAGCCCTCCCACTACTAATTTCTGGAAATGCTACTGTGCTGCGCTAGGCTAGGGACATTTTACAAAAGCACACACTTTTAACAAGGACTTGATGTTCAAACAACTCCTGCACTTAAAGCAGCTTTGCTTCTTCTTACTCCTAATGGGCTCTTCTCTGTTACTCCCATTTTTCTCCTGAAAGTTGTGTGGCTGCCAAAAAGCTGTTCTTACGTGAATGGAATGGAGGGCCCTTTCCTGCATTTAGCAATTCCTTATTGGAAATTAAGAAACACTTTGCAATATGCAAAAGAGACGAGTGGAGAGGCAAAACTAACACACACAGACATGTGCTCAGGTCTGTTTGCAGAACAGGCAAGTTTTCAGGTGCAGTGGTTACAGGGAGAGTCTATCACTAGGCTCTGCAATGTGCTGGTTCCCTATGTGACTTTAGGCTGGTCAGTTTGACTTTTCCTATCTACTTTCTATCTCTCTGAGATAAACACACTGAAGCTGAGCTGTTACAATAACAAACATCTACAGACATAGGGCAGAAATTTTGTTTCTTACTTGGGAGGTGAATAATCAGAGCTTTCAGCATACTTAAAGACTCGTCAGACATTTCTCACTGAGATTTGAAAAACCGATCTATAGTCAAGGAATAAAATACTCAACCTCTGATCTTTTCTGCTTCACAGGACTTATTCAAAATGACTTTTTTTTTTTTTCCCCCCACGCCTATTTGAAATTTACATTTGTTTTACTTATATACACTTCTAATAGAATTCCCTAGGCCAAAAATTGGCCTAATTCCTAAAATCCTAACTAACAACATTGAACTGGAAACTTCCATGTGATCAAGAGAAAGCAGGTTCTTTCCCATGTTGCCACTGTGGGATGTTCTGTTCTTACTGCTCTGCTGCTTCCCTTTGGCCTGAAGAAGATCCTGTTTATCCTGTCAACCCTCTCAGAACCCTTTCTGCAGATTTGTGTTAAGCCAATGCCTCTGGAAATCAAAAGGAGCATTTTCACTGACTTATCAGTCAGACTGGCAGACACTGTGTGATCCTTCCAACAGTACACAACAATATAGTATGTTTCTGCCTTTCTCTATGATGGCTGCTTTCCCCTCAAAGTTCTGCTTTTTATGACGCAGTTATTCGGTTCAAAAAATATGAAGGTACATTTTGTTCCCTCTGCAACGAAATGGTTAATCACTCTCCCCCCCCCCCCCCATACTGTAACCCCACTTTGTTTGGATAGTGTCTCTGCAACCTTCATCTGCATAATTGCATTACACAGCTACAACTTTCCTTCCCAGCAAACACCCTTTGAATGCTTTCCAGATGAAAAATTATACTGGTTCTCTCCAGGAGGCTAAACAACGTTTTCAAAATGCCAGATGCACATTCTGTAGTAGCTCCAGTGGTGGTGGTCTCTACCGTGTGTCTCTGCTCTGTATATCTCACAATATAAGGTCTTAGGAAAAAAGTGAAAGCCATCCCTATAGCACTGAAACATAGAAAACACGAGAAGTGATTCCATGCATATTTCACCCTTGACTAGAAGGTTTAGGGAGAAAATAAAAAAATAAATAAATCACATAATATTTTACTGTTTACAGTAACTACATAATACAGTTGAGAGTACATTCCTAAGAGCAAATTATGCTTAAACATTTGGAAATGTAGTTATTGTGGCTAGAGCCCAGGTATCTGGTGACAACATTCATGATGGAGTCGTTGAATTCATAAACACACAAATGCAGCCAACAGCTCAGAGTACACTGGGGACTCTTGCCAAGAGATAGAAGTTTTCCTTCCCTTGCTGGTAAGGTTACAGAGGGAATATAAACTGTGTTTGTACATGAATCATTATGATTCCTAAGAATATCAAGGAGGCCCACATCACAGCTTTTCTCACTAAGGCTACTAAGATTGCACGTCCTTACCAAACTGGTCTCCACTGAAGTTAAAGTGTCAGGTACAGGCCCAAATACCACCCAACCACATCGGTACGACACAGCTTCCTAGTCTATCATAGGGGTCTAAAATGCCCCAGATATCCAAAAGAAGTTAAGGGATATTCTGTACTCCAAGGTCATTTGTCAAGTCCACAGTGTTGGTTTAATCTGTGGGTGCTCTCTTGGCCCAGCTTCCAAGAGCTTTGGGTGCAAGCAATCTGTGCTTGAAGCAGACCTGCTGCAATGCTGCCCATGCCCAGAAGAACCCCCAAACCTGGGTAGGCAGAGAGGGATTTTCTGAAACACGAAGTACCAAAAACGTTCTATGCAAACCTACCTCAGAGTTACCTTGGATATAACTGCCACCTCACTAACTGCTTTCAGTCAGTGGATACCAAAATACAGACAAATGAGGATGATAAAAGATTAGATTGGGTTCCTACTTGAGCAATGCATATCTGGAGTAACTCCTCCAAAGCAGATGTAGCTATACTCTATTTTGGTGTGAGATCAGAATCTGACTTCAGAAAGTTACCTGACAATTTGCAGTGCAGCAGTGTAAAAGACTAAATTGAGTTCCCAGTAAGCATCAAGCCTCCTGGAAGGATAACTATTTCCAGTGGTGACTGCCTAATCTGTGAATTGCCTGCCCATATACTGCTTTTCAGGCATTAATGCAAACACACAGCAAGGCAACAAAAAGCAGCCAACAGTAAAAAACTCTAGGAAAGATAACCATCTCCTCCCTTGTCTCAATTATTTTTCCTCCAGTGTGATTTTATCTTTGCTGTCTGCTACTTTTATAAAAAACATTTTGTAAACTATCTATTAAAAAAAGGGACAGATGAAAGGGTATTTATATAAACTGCACTTTGATTTCTACACTAGTCTGAGATCTAATTTCAAGTACGCCCTAACTGCTGATAATTATATTTTAAAGGCACGCAGAGTTTAAACAGAGATGGCCCGGAATATTTTCATAATGCATTTTCATCTGAAAATGCCAATTCATTAAAAATTCAAAAGCTAAAAAAACCCCACAACTATCTGTGGAAAAATGGAAGAGAGGTGTTGAAATTAAAAGATGTTTTCAAATGAGAAAGCTCCCTTTTTCATTCAGATTTTCAAAAAGAGTAGATTAAACTGAATTTATAACTTTGAAACTCTTCAAATAAAACTGGAATGTCTCAATAGACTCAGACTAAATTTCTAGGAGATTTTACATTTGAATAATATTTAGATTTGCTTTTCATCCTAGCTCCAGGAAAAAATATAAATCATGAAAATTCTCACGAGTTAGGGTAATCATAGATTAGCAATATTGCTGGGCACACAAACTGTTCAGAACATCAATGTCACCTTGCATTACAGCACCATCTGCACTTGAAGGGTTTCCTCAATACTTGAAGAACAACTGGAATATTTTCATAGAATGGTAGAAATTCTTTTTTAAAGAAAAAAACTTCTTTTTTTTTTAAAGTGAGAAGATATTTTATTAATTTTTACAAACCTAAATCTGCATTTTAATTTAAAATATTTTAACTGAAAATATCACTGAGATGTAGGCCTAGTGTAGAACTTTCATCGTTTTGTTATGCCTCCAAACAGCTGTTAATAGCAGGAGTTAGGAGCATGCAATGGGCAGACTACCCTTAGCAAAGCCTTTTCATTTTGTGGAGTGGGACTTTCTGAAGTAACATTCAAAGCTACTATAGACACTAAATCCATAAGATAAAATATTTTCAAATTTACATCTCTCATCTGAATGAGATTTTACTATGAAATATCAGAATTGGCATTCAATTGAATATCCAAGATAATTCCTATGGAGATTTCTGAAGGCAGAATAGTTTTTAAATTTTCCATTTTGAGGAATTCTTCATTATTGCAAGCTCTGGGGAAAAAATAATTTCTCACAGGATGTAAAAACAGGTCCCGTTTTCCCTCAGAAAGGATCCGAGTGATACTCCCCAGCTCTGTGGCCATAGTGTCTTGCTCCAACACTGTTAGACTGGGGGGAGGAGGAGCTGACAGTGTGTCTCCTTCCAGAGGTCAATAATCAGGGTGGGTTTTTTTTCCTAAGCCTTTATTTCTATCACCCTTGGAAAGAAATATGGAAATAACAAATTCCATATTTCTTTAAAACAGAGTGCCTTGGCTGTGGCAGGCATTACCTGAAGGCATTACCTTCTCATGCTTTAATTTAACAGCTACTCTATTTGATTTACTTAATAGTTAAAATGACAACCAGAGCTTAGTATTATGGCCTGCAGCCTCACAGCTGATGCCGTCCCAAGTCCTGCCCTCCAAGACCCGCTATGCCCAAGTGCCTCTGCAGTCACACCCACAGCCGCAAGCAGCAGCTGCTGCTCCAAACATAAGTTACCTCCTGCCTGCCAAAGCAACACCCACGCAGGGCAGGACAGGCCCAGCATGATCCTCAGCAGGCAGCTCCACTCTGGCAATGGGGGAGGCTGAGATACATGTGGTTACCACCTTTTTTTTTTTTTTGCGCTGATCTCTGTAGGAAAATCTCCCTGATTTGCTTTGCTCAGGTGTCATCTGGGCAGCAGCAGCATCTGTGAGCCTCTTGTGGGGACATACACGTAGCAGAGAGAAAGCACTGCACTGTTTCAGCTGGTTTGCAGACTGCCCTGGCTGCCTGTGGGCACTGTGTGTAGGCATAGGGTGGTGGAGGACCTGTTTTGCAACAACCCAGCTACCCCCTCTGGTCACGTCCCCTGACACAAGCAGTACAGGGACTGCTGTGGGTGCTCCCATGGACGTCTTGCTGCTTCCTCCTCACCGGTGAGGATCTGCTATGGGAAACCCTCATTTGATGATGAAAATATGTCACCTTGTCATCACATCTCCTCGAGGCCAGTTGAAGGTGCAGGCTGCAGTGGCAAACATTAGAACATAACTAATACTCAGCGCAGACAGATACACACAGGCAGGCAATTGAGAGTACGTAAAGTGGAGGCCCAGAGCAGCGTAACATAAATGAGAGGTGCAATCCCCTGCCTCCCGTTCTTTTCAGTCTCTGCAGCATCTGTACTGAAGCGCGAGATACTCTCAAAACCAAATGCTGGATTGGAAAGCTGACATTCCAGTATAGGCACTTAAGCTTATAATCAGTGTTGGACAGTTGCACAAGAGGGCCAAGAGAACACAAATCAGTTTTCCTCGCACCGTTACAAACATGTTAAATCTTTTCAGAATGTTTTTGCCATGCCATTTAATTTTACTTTTTAGACACAATTATTAAAGCCATACTCTACAAAAAAAGCATACTCCACTCTGAAAAGCAAACGATGGGCCCCCAAATCAACATCTAAGCAGAATAGAAACTAAAACTTTTTTAAGAACCATGGCATTTAGAGCATTACTTAGGTGGTGTTCTCATATTACTTCAGCATGGCTTGGCTAAAGGATCTAGTCAGTTCAGTTGAAAACAGTATCATGATTCCAATACTACAAAAAAAGCAAAGCGAGTATCAGGAAACATGATTGAGAGATAGTGCATGTCAGTTTTAAAATACCATCTTTTGAGTTATGTGCATTCTTGGTGTGCATGTGTGAGAAAGTGCTTCTTTAAGGTATTTCTAGCTCAGTTAAAAGTATCTACCAATAACAGCTACAAGATAATGAACCTGAGTCTGCTCTGGCTGCTCTATCACAGACAGGACAGAACACTGCCCTGCTCACCATGGGCTTGGAGGAGAATCCTCAACTCTCGGGGAACAAACAGAAAAGCAGTCACAGCAAATAGCTTTACCTATAGGCCTAGAGCTAAGGCTGTAGTATATTAATGGTTGCCACAGAAAATATGAAACTGATTATTTGCCATGAAATGAGAGGGCCGATTCTCCCCAGCCGTACACACTTCTGGTAGCGTAAAGAATCTGCCTCTTCCCTTTGCTCTCTGATCACATAAGGCAAATCTGCCTTACCCCTCTCTTCATCCTCTTCTTCACAACCATTTCTGATATAGGGTATATGATCAAGTAAAAAGAGGTATGAAGAGATTTATCCCCTGGCTGACCTCGGCCATACTATCAGATCCAGATATTAATATGACTGCATGAACAGGAGAGTACCGTGCTGCTGCTTCTATTAACAATTCACTTCCAGCACTGACACTTTCACTAGTACTGCTGGCAGGTAAGTTCATCCAGAGAAACTCCATAAAATACATTCACCATGACACACAACTGACTAAACCAAAGAGGTTTTATAAGAATTACTTAGTTTATCTGCTAATTTTAGTGGCTGTAATGGGAAATGTTCACTTCTTGAAGTTATCGTATAGCATTCTATAACAGGGATACAGATTTTTTTTTTTTATCATTCCCCTCAGCTCTTCTGTAGGGTTTGGAATATTGTAATCGAGTCAAAATTGTTGCCAGCCATGTCAAACTTAACACTGTACTACACCATTTCTCACTTCATAGGACTTCTGATGAACATGTTTGTCAGATCTGAAATTTAGTCCATGTACCACTGAGATTCTGAGATGTTGCAAGTTAAAGATGGCACACAAATGCACAAGTGGCTAGCGATGACAAAACAGACACAAGGGGGGAAAATGTGATATATATATCTTCCAAAAATTGTCCATCTTAGATATATTTAAAGCATTGCCCAAGCAACACTCCTTCAACCCTCTCCCTCCAAACTGCATGTTAACAAAGGGATTCAGATCACCTACAGTTCTTAATCAGAAGTTTGGAAATGCAGAGAGCATAGCAAAAACCAACTATGTCCTGCCCTGTTGGGAGGAATAAGTGTTCTCTACTTAAAAGACAACTTTCATGAGGCATACATTTAATGTTTATCGGAGACAAGTAACATTAAACAGTCAATCTAGGTTGTTTGTACGTGTTCATAAAGAGCAGAGGAAGGGAAAATAGCAGTTTAATGTAATTCGACCATTAGTTACATGGCTGCAAACCTGGAGTAACTGAGTGAAGTCAGCAGAGATCTCCAGATATACTACCATGGCTGACAACAGCATTTGGATCAGCTGCTTACAGAGCTCAGCAGCAGCTATCATCCCTATTCAGTCCCACCAGCACAGCAAGCAGTACTTTGGAAAGAAGAGGATAACTCCTTAGTGGCACATCTGTTAGGTATAGATGGCATTCATTTGAATAGCTTTGCCAATGGATGACATGCCAAGTCCTTTATACTAAAAGGCTTGTGCTTGATGTTAATCATTCACTCTCTGCCAGTTAACATGTTTATCCTTCTAGGAAATACTTTGATCTATACTGGCACTTGAAATACAGCAACCAATGTTACTAGACTGGAAATGAACAAACAAGATCTTGTGTGAATTGCCAAATGGCACAGCAAAATGCAGGATGCACGTTACAAAGTGTTGCTTAGCAACTAGAAAAGGCCATGCTCTCCATTTTAGTATTTTGGTTTGAAATAGAAAATAAGTGGCCTTAGAGTTATTTGAAATACATGGAGAACTAGAACATAATACTGCTCTGGAGAAATCTATTTGTGAGGAGTGTGTGTCATGGGAGACAGAGAGACTCTGAACTCAACATTCAATAGATAAGTGAAGGAGAAACTGCCTTTCAGATATTTTGCCTTAAAATGCAAATGTATCAGTAGTTTAAGTTCAGTGCATGTATTTGGCTAGTCAACCAGGATTTAAAACAATTGTTTATTTTTATCTTTCATCTTCAAATGTTAAGAGGGTTAGGGTTTTTTTTGCAAAGAAGACTCATTCTCTGTTTGCATGCAAGGAAATAGAAGTTAGAGCAGTTGGTAATTTACCCATGCAGGCTGCCAAACTGTGATTAGAGCACAGGCATCCTGAATCTAAGCAACCTGAAAAACCCCCAGCACTTCTAGACAATATGGCCTCCTTCCTCCCTCTTACACAGCTCCTTCCATGCCTGGCAGCTGGACTTTAATACAGGAATAAAAGTAATTGCCTAGCAATACTTCATATTCATACCGGAAAAATAAAGGTCTCTGAAAATTCTACTGAAGTCTCCCATCCCTCAAAGCAGTTACTGTATTTTCCAATATGAAAAACTGAGGCAGGATTGAAATGATTCTTGAAAATCACATGGGCAGCCAGTTGACATTTACCTCAGTGGTATGATCTTCTCCTCTTCCACCAGTATTCTTTCTATACAAGCATCTAAAGCAGGTATGCTTTCTCTCCAGATACTGCTTAGCCAACAAAATTCACTTGTAAACACCATCTCTGTTTCAGCTCTCGCTCAAGATGATCATGCTGCTGAAGCCCATGCACCAGTCCTCAGTACAGGTGCAGGAATCCTGCCTAACTCGGTGGGGGTTGAGCGAGAAGAGCTCAGGCCCAGATAGGGCTCAGACCTTTGCAGCAGCGTGGTACAGCAGGGTGAGCTGAGCACAAAGGGACAACTGCTGTCAGGAGGTGTCAGGCCCTTAATCTATGTAACGTTGTGTAAGCTTCAGCCAACAGACTTCTACACAATACCGCATGTGTCTGCTGAAAATGGTGTTTCCCATAATTGCATTGTTTGCTTAGAAGGGACCTCAGATCCGGATCAAGTTCAACAAGATCTGTGTCATTCTAGTTAGTGCTGTTTTTCAAGCACACCCCTTCAGTGAACAGAAAGCCCTCTGAATCCATGACCAGACTTTCAGGGCCAGATAACTGACTGTTTCAGTTTCTTTCAAGTTGTATCACAGTAGACACACAGAGTATCCTGGATACTGGACAGATTTAAAAGTGGGAAGAAAAGGTTCCAGCACACTGGCTTTAAAAGGGAGAACAAAGTAAGTGAGGATCAGAGGGAGGAAGGCGATCGCTATGACATTAAGACAATTAATCACTGCCAGATGTTAAGGGTCACACAGCACTGCATGCTGGGAAGATCAGCAGGGGTTCTTGGACAGGGAATAGAGGGGAAAAAATAACCTGTCATGTCAGTGAACTAGTCAGGGGTTTAGGGTTCCTGGCGTTTAACTATTAGTGTGCTCTTAATAATAAAATGACAATGCATTGCAGGAGAAGGGGAGGAAGACAGGGGAGTTGGCAGAAAAGAGGGAGTGACAGCTTAATAATGCCTGTCTGTCAAAAGCACTAAAAATACCATCCCAAATTCAATGTTCTTACTTTTGTAATGAACGCACCAGGGTTCCTGTTTGATTAATAGAACACTTGTTGACTGACAAGGACAAATGTGCACATGGTTTGAACACAGCGCTGTGCATAAATAATTTAAATTGTACTATGGCCACAGCTCAGCTTGCACAGGGGGTTCTCTGATAAACCCCTATGCTTCAGCAGTTCATAACTTGGTCTTAAAAGAAAAGCTTGGAGGTCTTGAGCCTCAAGTTGGACAGAGAAGGCTGGTTGGTTTCTTTGAAGTAGTAAAAATAAATCAATACCCTTTGGAAACCACAGATCTTTGTTAGGGCAGCGATGGTGGTGTCTCTATTTGCGCTAGTTGTAGGTCTCCCATTACAGCAAAAAGCAGATGGCTTCACACTAAACAATGCAAACAAATTCATACTCATGGTTCTTGCCATTCTTCCCCTAACAGCAATGCTTATAACAGTGCCATACTCACCCCAAGAACGGGGCGCTTCATCCTGTAAAATTTAGAAATCACTTTCAAATGGAAGAATTCACAACGTTTTGTAAATGGACACTTAGTTGCAAATATTTCCTGCATTCCCTCAGGAGATCATTTTGGTTTAGTGAAGCTGTTATCTCTTCCAAACAAACTTTTTTGATAGATAAACAGGCTTTTACCTCAAAAAAAGAACATTTTCCACTGAAACTGACCCATCTTTTTGTTCTTAAAGCAACGTGGAAGTGCTCAAATCTTTATCACTTAACTATTTCACACTCCTGGGGCCCACGCACTTGCCTAATGGGAGGAGCAAACAATTCAGACAGTCAGAGATGCGCTGAGTATCTCAGCTAAGACCAAGCTTCCAAATCCCTATCAATTCTGTGCAGGTATGATACATTTGAATTCAGTCCTACTGGTGAGAATTTACCTTGCAGAATATCTTACCCACCTGATATGAACATGAAAACACTTGTATGGAAAGTGTTGGCTGTTTCACTTTTTTCTTCTGCCAAATGAGAATACTTCTTTAAAACATTAGCCATGGAGTAAAATAGCTTTGCTAGTTTGAAATTTCATCACAATATGGTCAAAATGGAACAACGGGCAAACTGAATATATCATCAGATTAAAAGCTGTAACAGAATTTCCCCAAACAGTGCACATGCTTTTTCTAAGATCTGCTCTTTGCCTTTAATTTGTTGGATCTTGTAATAAGAGAGGTGACTTCAGGTGGCCTAAATACCAATCCAGAGAAGTACTGCTGAGCACATCCAACTTAGCAGCCACAAAAGCTGAGGTTCCTCGGTACCTTTGAGGTAGGCTTGGCTTTGCAGAATCAGGCTCCCAAGGCTTAAGCAAATAAGCATTAGTTTGTTGAATTGTTCTGAGTTTTGGGTTTTTTTTTAGATTTTGGGGTTTGTTTTTTGCAATTGATAATGTGTATTGCAGTAATAGAAAGTTTATATACATTACATTTTACAAATATACAGACAACCTGCCTCTTTGCCCTCTTCTGTGTTAGATAATGCTAAGAGTTCAATAGCTAGTCCCCAAAATGTAACAATTTTCAACTGTATTATGTCTCCCCCAATCATAAGAAGCTATTGTTTATCCCTTTCCTTGACTCACTAATTGGAGTCTCAAATTGTTCTTGCAAATGTCCATAGATTTGGTAAAACTTTTTAGTAACCTCTACATTGCAGTCAAGTTGTATAAGGAGAAAGGATGCATAGTAGCAACTTTTGCAAGTTGTTGAAAAGAACACAGTCAAGAGCCATCATTCCTCATCCTAGCATTGCCACTAAATGCTTTCAGGCAAGATTTGACCTCTGCTTCAGTTGTCTCCTTTATAAAACAGAAGTAAGTATTCTCAGTGGTGTTGATCACAGATTTTCCAGTATTAATGGACATCCCAGTATTGCACAGAACTATTATGAAATGTTTTGGGAGAGAGTCAGCAAGAACTTATATGTAAGGAGCAACTCACATCACATGCTACCAGCAAACGAATCACTGTTCAGAAAAGCTGCTAAGGTAGCACTCTAGAGAAGGCAGACATTGTTTAACATGTCCATCTATACATCAGTAATATCTAGTGATCTAACCTCCACGAAAGTTAATATATTACTTTAAGTGATGCAACCCATTAAGAGTTAACATTACTTGGTAGCATTCGAAGCTCCTCTATATTTACATGAAGATATGGTAGCAGACACAGAGTGCATCTGCTGCACTTTCTCTTGATTTACATAGCACAGAAACAAGTCCAGGAACTTGCTGCCAAAGCTCTCTGCCCCACAGCTGAGATTCCTCTTACCTTTTCTTGTTACAGTTCACTGATGTCAGAAACATAACAGATGGTTGCTGCTGCTTTGTAATGCTTCTTCTTCCAGGTGGCCCAGGATGCTGTGTCACCATGCTCTGAAGGTGCTTTAAGGTGCACTGAGGTTTGAGCTACTTCAAGGCATGAGGAAGCTGCCTGAAGTACTGATACACCATCTGAAAAAAACAAAACAAAACAAACAAAAACCCCATCAAACAAACAAGACTTGTTACACAAGTACAAGCCTCATTCTCGCAGCATCAACAAGCAGTTTCACCTTGTGAGACTGTTTGATGAAGCTACATTCAAAAGAAAAAAAAATGTAAAAATAAAATAAATGCTGTATGCATGCCAAACACTTTTTGGTTATTTAATTGATCCCAAGAACTTCCCTTTTATAATGAATGTGAGAGTAGCTGAATAACTGTGTGTCTAGTGACCTTAGCACATTGTTACAGCCCAGTGCAAGCCAGTGGTGATGTACCATCTACTTGGACTATATTAGCTACTTCATCATCTTAAGATAGCCAGCCAATGACCAGTGCATTTTTTGTCTAGACGTTTTGTGGATATAGCAGATTGGACCAGATAAAAAGCAAAAGCAGCGTATTATAGAGATGGGTGCAATAGGCGGTGTACACACAGGGTATGTTTTCATACAAAAAGCTTCTTCTGCTCCGCAAAACTTTCACACATACTTGAGTTTGTTTCATAGTTCAGATTGTTCTCCTAAAGGCATACCACGATATGCAACTAAACAAGCTGCCGGATCAGTCCTACAATTACATGTTTGTTCCACATCTGCCTACTAAAAATATCAGCTTTCTTCTTTCAAGTAAACAGCAAGGAAAAGACTGGTTTATTCCTCTCCAAAACTTTAGTCCCAGCAGGCAAAACACAGCCTTAGTGCATGTGAAAAGTATGAGCAACGAGAAAGCACAAAATATGTCACTTAAGCTATCAAACAAACCAACCCAGATTGGCTAGCATCCAGTATGAACTGTAGTTATATACATTTCCATTATATTTATTTATTTTAGGTGATGCAAAAATAATTGATCAAAAGCAAAAAGTTCCCAGAATTTATTTTTAAAGTTTATCTTTAGAAATATGTTAGCAATCAGATGCTAATGTAGGCAGAGCAAGTAATTATTTTAATTTTTGACAATTAATAAGTTGAACCTGTATTCATTTTAAGAACTTCCTTCTTGTTGCTAAAGGAAAACTGACTTGTAAGATGACATAATGCATATTAAAAGGAAGACTTCTTTTCCTCGCAGTGGGAAAGGTTTAAAAATTGCTGTTAACAAAACACCTTTTCTCTTTCAAAGGCATTAAAACAAATTATTTTATTAAACAAATAAGCAAATACCATTTTACCTACAGAAGTATTGTCAACCCGGCTCACTTATTTGAAGGCTATACTCTCAGAATAATATTATTAGGTTAATTACTCACCTAGCAAATACAAAGGCAAGAACATTTTGTTAACCCAGTGGAGTCTTGAACTGACTGAAATGGCTTGGTTTCTTTGTGCATTGTGGTAGAATATACACCTAAAATACCAGTGGAATTCAACCTCCAGCTAAAACTAGAGTAACGTGGTTGATGGAATCAGAGGTAGCTTCTAAACCCAGAAAGATATACTGTTTTCTTGACAAAGTTTCAAGTCAATAACACACATGTAGACAATTAGCCTTGTTCTAGAAGTCAGCCAAACACAGAGAAGAGCTGGAAACATGTTCCTTAGTGTTTCTCATTAGAGACTGACTGACTGAAAGCATTTGATGGGAGAATGGCTAGTTCATGTCTGGCCTTTCATCTCCGAGACCTGTGTATAATGTGCCCCAGATTCTGCGAGTATGAGTTAGGTGGTGTAAGTGCAGTCTTAACTGGAAGTTGATTTTCATAGTGTATAAACAGTGCATAATTCATGGGGCAGTGCAGCTGGCAGCCAGTGTGTTGCAGGGGCAGGTGCTGGGAGCGGTGGTCCTGAGTGAGTGTCCCATGCAGCAATTTGCCCAGCCCTTCCCACGCAGTGCCTGCAGTGCTGCCTCACCCCTTCTGCAGCCTTCACGGATAAAGAACGGTACTGCACTTGGGAATCCGAAACAGACTTCTTGGGGCAACTTCTAAACTCCCTGAAAATAAATGTAGCTTTGTGCTCCTCACAAAAAAATAAAAAAATAAAAAACTCTAAGCCCCAGTCCAATCTGATAACACTGCTTTAATTCACTACAATTCTATTTTTAATTGTGTCATAATCTCTTCAATTACAGCTACACCTGCATGCTAGTGAATGCAACCGTCATCCTCAGCACCAGGAGGGATTTGCATTTGAAGTACAGTTTACTGCAGCAGCTTACATGGAATTAATTGATATCCTGATATTCTCCAAAAAGCTTTAACAACAGTTCAATACATGTTAGTCTGTGCATGTTCTCGAGCATCAGTGTGGCAATCAGATCAAACCCAGCCATATCAAGAAGATAGTCCAAAAGGAAACATTAAATGCATAAATACAGCATGCTCCCCATGACCAGATACGATGATCTCCTCACAATTTTCACTTACTGTCTTGAATTTTGCTATTAAGCCAGTATTTCTCACAGTCAAGGAAGAAAGCCAATTCCAATATCCAATTTCCCTACAGTTTTTCTAAACCACAAATTAGTGCAATTTATAGCGGTGAATATATATTATGACACATCTTCTCAAAGGGAATGTTTTCTGGAGAATCCATCTCAGTCATGGCATCTTCTTTAACATCTGTGCTTTCAGCATTTCACTACAAGTATGTCTCTTCACATGCAGCAGTGGAGGCTGTAGTCGCCAGTTCAGGACCAGTAACACGTGGTTTCATACAGATAAAACTCCTCAGACCTTGCGTAAAGAGTATGCAAGAATTTTAATCTAGTTTTATGATTGTACAAATTATTCTAGAGACAATTTTCTCCTTTTTACAGTAAACTTTGGTGTCTCAAAGACACATTTGTAAAGGCTCCCTTAAAGCACCTCTTTGTATGGTGTTGAAGCAGAAAATAAGTGAGATACCTGTTTTTCTTTTACTCTCATTTAATCTGATCACTCTTCTGTAGCTGGTGGTCACAGAGAAACCCCAAATTCTCTCTCATTACCCTCCATGGCCCCATTTTACTTCTCAAATATTTATCTGCTCAGCTACGCCCAATTGCCTTCAACGTTGCCACTTGGAGAAGGAATGACTATCAGCCTCTCCACGTTGCTCTTCCCAATGTTGCTTCATGAATGACATAGTTACAACTCTCCCAGTACTTGTTTTCTTACGGCTAAAACATCTGGAGCCAGTTAATAACTTCAGAATCACAAAAGAAGGAAGGTTTTTAGCCTTTGCAGTTTCTGAGAAAAGTCACTCAGATATACCCTACAAGCCCACAAACCAGAAAATAAAGTTCTGATTTTATTTATTTAAAATATCATTAATTTTCAGTAATTAAGGATGACAACATTATGCGTCTTACCCTCTCATCTCAGTGCAACCCTGATGTGTTGACGCATATAACAGGCAGACAGTGGGGTGTTTAGTCATGGGAGGAGCATTTTCTTTGCAAGGGAGGATGCTCAGAGGAAGGACACTGCTGGTGAACATGTGGCCCATGACACCACAGATTCTCTGCTTCTCTCCTGGTCAGCATTGCTGTGTGCCCAAAAAGCACCATGCTGAACCAGGAAAGAGCAGCACTATGCAGCACACAAGTCAGTACGACTTGAAAAGCCTGGGCAGCCTGCTAGACCTATAAGTCCAGACCTGTAGACTTCAGGGCAGCCTGATAGACCTATGACAGATGCTCTTTGTTAACCTCCCTCCCTCCCCAAAAGCAAAGAGAAAGGGAATAAGGGAGAGACACTTTTCAATTAGAAAAGGGAACTAGAACAGCTTCAAAGAAAACTAAAATAATAATAAAACAGAATATATAGAAAACCAGTATCAAACCAAACCCCCTCTGATGGCAATTTTATCACTGTCACCACTGATGCTGTGGAGCAGGTACCAGGAAGGTCCCAGACTGGGCCCAGTGGCAGATGGGAACTGTGTTCAGGAGCTGGATTCTGGTACTCGACTCAGGAACACACAGATCAGGATCGAAGGCAGAATAGACAGAGTCCTCCTTGGACATCGGCCATTGAAGAAGCCAGGAAGGAGCTGGAAGAAGAGCCAAACCAAGCAGGGCTTGACCCTCATGATCCCTCAGCTTTATACTGAATATGATGTCTATGGGATGGAATCCCTCACTGGTCAGTTTGGGGTCACCTGTCCTGTCCCCTCCTCCCACAGGTGCAGCCTTTTGCTTTCTACAACACCCCCTACCCCCAATATGATACAGAAGATCCAGCAGTGGCCTTGGTTTGCACACCAATCCTTGGACTAACTCTAACCATGGGGTGTTATCCCTGTTAGAAGCAGACATTGCCTGCAAAAACATGCTGTTAATTTCAGGAAGTGCCATTAGTTAGAAAAACTGAGCTGAAAAGTAAAATCACTGAACAGAGTTAGTTCTGTTCTCACTTGAACCGGCACAGCCTACGGTTCCTATTCAACGAGGCACTCACCCAAAAGGTTACATCTATAACAACAACAAATAAATATCCACCCAAGATACATGATGTAGTAGCACATAAGCAACGTTCATTATGCTGTCCAAGATTCACATGCTTTTGGAATTTGCTCAAAGCTAAATTAATTACTTTTTTTTCCAACAGATGAAAAGCTCCAAGTAGTACACAGTTACTTATTCATGAATCATTTTCACACTGTAAAGATACTTACAGATTTACACTTTGGAGCTAAAGATTTCTAGAAAGATGTGTTAGAGAAAACTTCCAAGAGACTGAAGGCCATTTTGGTTTATGTACAGGAACCTAACTGGTAGAACAGGAGCTCTTGGAAAGCTTCCTTAAAGAAGAAACCTTTCATGTGCAGCGCTCCATTATTTTTCTTATTTTTGAAATCTTACTCACTTGAGTAAAATAACTGCCAACTGTTTCTATCAGTCTGACAGGCTGTAAATTTCTGAGCCTGCCTTGGTCACAAAGGTTTAGGAAAAACTGACTTATGTTGTCCTTCCCCTCATGTTCCTCTGTTTCTCTCCCTTTTCATCTTTCTTGTGAATTTAGAGAGTTTCCCACTTCTAAACTCTCAAGCTCACAGAGAGTGAGTGACATATGAGTTTAACACATCTTGTTAGTTTAATATCTCACAGAGAAGACTTTCTTTAGGCTATATTCTAGGTCAGCTTTACCACTAGTACAAGAAGTAATTTTTCTAAGGCCTTGATTCTTTTAAGTAGCAAGTATCCTCAAATCTAGGTATCAGAATTAGGCCCTTTATGGTTTCCCACAGGAAGCTGACTAAAACCAGCCAAACAGTGTGACGATAACAAACAAAAAACAACCACCACCAAAACACACAAACAAACAAGAGAGGAAAAATCATGGTCCACTGCCATCAGTAGGAATTGTAAAGAGTCACTGAGAAGAATTTATTCCTAAAAGGGTGATGGAAAGAGAGAATAAAAAGCATGACAGGGTTTCCAGTCATGCAATGTATTCTGCTTCCTTGTGAACACACTCTGACATTTTTTGTTGACAATGCAAAGCTATTTTCTCTAAGGGAGAGAAGATGAGGCTCAAGCTAAAGATAGGTCAGGACTGGTTAGTGCAGAGCTTCTGCATCATTGCTTAGAGGAGTCAAAGTCCAATAAAAGTTTCTTGTCTGTCCCCAGCCTATGCTCTACTTTTGAAACCCATCTCCTCTCTCCAAAATGCGGCTCGCTGGGTCTCAGTCTTCTATGAAGTTCTCCATCCCTGCCATCTTCTTGTTTTTATCAACACACCACTTTAGCTGTGCTGCCTTGCCTTTCCAAATCTCCAAATCTGGTTTCAAAACTGTCCCCTAAAACTAGACCATTTAGGAAAAAACAGATGAGCAGATAATTTATAAACATTTCTTCAGCAGTTAATAACTTCCAATTTTTTCATGTGAACAGAAGAAGGTTAATCTGAAGATATCTTTGTTCCTGCTAAATGTGATGTCCCTGCTCTAAGTATTCTGATAGCACTCAGTGAATTAAAGGCATTTCACAAAATTCACATAGTTTTAAGAATAAAACCCAAAACATTGAAAATAATTAGCTAAATATTAAAGCTGACCAACTATTTTAGTGAAAAATTTTAATCAAATGCTCATATTAAAAAACAAACAAAAAGCTCATTGACTCAAAGAGATGGATTTTTTTTTTTTCCTTTCAGTGAGCTCTAAAAACTAAAAGGGGATAATGGGACATTAAAGCTGCAAAGCAACGTAGTCACAATTTACAACCATGGAAGTTAAGCACAGATTTGTACTAAGATGCAGACTTTGCTTGCCCAATCACTGAACAGTATTATTTCACAACAGGGTACCACAGAGCTCTCCTATAATTTGTCTTCTTTTTACACTTATGTGTTATGAGGGCAGAAAAACTCACTAATAGCTGCAGAGAAAGCCAGAAATGCCAAATCTAGAGTAACCTGAAGATGATCAGAATAATATTTTTAAATAAACCAAAAAGAAACAGTGTTTTTTCCAGTAGAATGCTTCTTCCCCTCTTACTCATCCCCCCCATGCTCTGTCACCAACAGAGCCACCACCAGGTGTTTCAGAAACTACACACTGGGCAGAGAAACAGGATCATCTGTCCTTCCTTCAAGAAAGGTCTCACCCAAAAGGACAAATCCAGACAGCCTAGTTCAAAGAGCACTCTGGTGGCAGCAAGTAGCAAGCCTTCTATTTTAAATAGCTCTTACCTTTGAAAAGAAAAATGTTAATGGAATAAAGCTTCAAACCCAGAAAACTGTATCACAACGGTAGAAGAGTCTAAAGGATACTTCTGTCATAAACACATTAATGTCAAGCAGTTCACAAGTATGTGATCCATGAAGACAATCAATGAAGAAAGAGTATTTGCTCAGAATTACAATCACTCCAAAACTTCAACAAAATAGAACCGTCCTGGGGGAATAACATTTTATAGATTTAAGAAAGAAGCGAAACACTTTCACTCCAAAATAACTGTTTCACACCCTAATCCAGGAAGCATGTTCTTCCAGTAAGCAAAGGCTTTCCAAAACTGAAAATGCCATTTCCTCAAATACCTGTAATGATAAGCACTTAATAGTAAAACACATTTTAAGAAATAAAATATTTATTCAAGTTTAACAGTAAAATTTAATGAAATCAATTTAGACATTGAAATCAAGATGAATAATTAAAAAGGGAGTTGTTCAAATATAAGATTAATATATTGGTAAAAGAGGCATTTCCTTCTGTGTGTAAATGTAACAGGCAGTATTTTTGCCTCTAACTTTGGCTACTTTTTTACTTCTAAAAGCAGTAACTGCAAAGATGCGGCCAGGATTCCTAGTGACAGCTGACAGGGACACAAGCTAGGCTGGGAAACAGAGGAGAGCAATGCCCAGGATACCGCTGAAGTGGGGCTGGGGTAGCAATCTGGGTTAGCAGCCCCTACCTCATCATTATAACTGCCCGGTTTAAAACACCGCTTAGGTTGCTTTAAAGCACGCAGACAGGCAGTTCTGCCCCTGGCTGGCCCAGGATCAAAGGACTGGAACAGTGGCTCTGTGCCACTGCTCACTCTGGCTCTGCTCAGCTTCACAAAGGACAAACTCAGCACAGCTGAGAATCCATCCCAGCACGTTAATCATACAGCTTGGGTGGAACTGCTGTCATAGCGGCGTTTTCATTTCCTCCACCTCTTAGAGGCTGACTTTTTCAAAAGCACACAAGGGATGCTTTATCAACTAGCAGTCAACTTAATTTTGAAATGAAGCATTTTGGATTGGAAATGTCCTGTAGCTCAAAATTCCAGGCAGCAACTACAGTTTGTAGAAGTTAAAGCACATCTTACATACAGAACATTCACAAGAGGAAGAAGAGATCACAAACTTATTTCAGATGTCACTTGACAGAGATGTGAAGACAGCACTGTGAAGGACAAAGCTCTTAATATTTTCATATCAAGGAAAATGCACTGCAGCTAATGCTGATCTGATTTGCCAAAAGGGCAAGAAATGGAGTTAGGTGCTCACTCTGTCTGGTGCCAGAGACACTTCTAGCAGTACAGCCTGGCAGCAGAGCCTGCTGTGTTTCTTTAGCTGTGTTTTCTTCACATGACTAGAGACAAAGGGAAAAAATTGCAGCAATTGTGGTGTGATGAAACCAAGTCACTAGAAGGCTTGCGTGTTCACAATGAACAGCTATAGACATGATATTGCAAAATGTCTTATGCAGAACCAAGCACATTTCACCACAGTAGAGATATAACTCATATCTTTATTGCAGTCCAGCTGCAGTGCTGCACTCAAGATAATTAAGAGTTCATTATCACAATTACTTTCAAGTGGAATACAGAACAGAGACATACCATAGCTCTGTTGCTATCAGATCCACAGCTCCATTTATTCCACAAAACCCAAGACTCAGGATGTCCCTACTTGTGTAGGGAGGTTGGACCAGATGACCTCTAGAGGTCCCTTCCAGCCTAAAATATTCTATGAATTAGCTGGAAACTGATGTGTGTTAATAATACTTATAATTGATACCAACGTAACATTATTACATTCCAGAAGTTGTTCACAGAAGTTATCACAGCCAGGGTCTACTGTCTCCCATGGATGGGATGAATTCAGATTACTGTGCACACTGTGATTTGAAAGACCAGAGTTGCATATATGAGGTCAGAGACCAAGGAGACAAAGGAAAACTCCCCGTACAATAATAAAGTATTTCAAGCTAGAAAAAGTTTGCTGGATTATGGAAATACATTCTTTCTGAATACTTTTCCCCTTCAAATCCTAGCCATCTTTAAAAGCAAGGTGACAGCTCTCATAAGAGATTTTTTTCTTCTCTGCTGTGATTTGATTTAGATCTCCTTTCCAGTGACAGAGCAACTGCCAGATTTTGTAAAGCCCAGAGATCTCTACAGCAGGCAGTCCACTAATGACTCAAAGTTTGTGTAAGATACAGAGGGAGACATATACAGAGAGTGGGAGAAAGAGGAGAAGAAAAGAGAATTAAGCATCTATTTCATTCACCCATCAGACAGGGCTCCCAAGCCCACAGGCTCAAGCCTGGCTGACAGGCAGGGAGCAGCATTATTCCAGCTGGGTTTCAGACACGTCCAACTGGTCAGTCCAGATCTCCATTGCTTCTCCACCGATAACCACTAACAAACCACATCTATTCAAAAAGTACAACATATGGAAACTGTAGGAGCATTTTCAGTGATTTGTTTGAATGCCTTATATTTTAGGTCTGCAAAGTCTGAAAACCTTCTAATAGGCTGTTTCTTTTTTTCACTTTTCTTTTCAGTATCAGTTGCAAAACTGCCTCAAGTCACAGTCACATGTCAAAATCCTGAAACCTACATTTAATGATTTCTGTTTCCATTCCAACCGTCTCATCCATTTAACTTCCTCGTTGCTTGGCTACTGCTCCAACATTCACACGTCTACATTTTATCGGTGTTCCATGGCTTTTAGTGGAATAGCTCCATGGCCACACACATACTGTAACACAACTACCATCTTCATTATGCTAAAAGGACTTGACTTCAGCAGCAGTAGAAGCAAAGCAGCAGTTAAGTAATTTGGTTTTTTTTTTATTATTTCTGATTATCATTTTCCCCTTCCAAATACCTCCACGGGTCCATATCATATATGGCCATGAAATTAAAAATAAAATAACCAAGCTAACGGGCCAGTGCTTTAGCAGTAAGTCTGGAACTCTCACAGTATGGAATTTTGAAAACAACACCGTAAGAGTCAGCTGAGTAGAATAGCCGTAATTAAACTAGGTGAACTGTGCCAAAGCACCACACATATACTCCATGGGAGGTATTTGCAATGGAGAATGAGTTACTGGCTCAACAGGCCTGACAGTTGTAACAGAGCTTGACCCGCATATATCCCGCACTGTGTACAAGTGAAGAAATGAAGTCCATTCTGCAGGTCGCACACTATCTAACTGCTTCCTAGGGAAGAGCACTCTATTCACTGTGTTGGTAAAATGCAGCCTACTAATCAGTATCTTATATTCATTATTATCATTAATAATGGTATGTTAGCATCTAAGAGACTTAAGCAATTCTAAGATCCTATCACAGGAGGTGCTTTAGGGACATCTTGGAACAAGCAGCCCTGTCTTGTCTTGCTCAGTTTACAGAACAGACAGACACAGCACACTAAATTAGATCCTCTCGCCCAGGTTGACACAGTTGAAACACACAGCTCAGGCAGCAAAGGGACCACCACAATGGAGCAGGATCAAAAAACTTCCTGTAAGTACTTACATTCGCTCTTGGGAATAAATGTAACTTCAGACCTCAAGCCCAAGAAGGATTTTAATGATGGTGTGAATTGCTTGCTCACAGATTTTGAAGTAGTTAAACACAAAGTTTACTTCCTCTGCTGTGAGCTAAGGCAGCTTTCAGCACTCCTTGCAGTAGGAAGGGGAAAAGAGGATTAAAATTGTGTTTGTTTTGTTAAAGGATGCATAAACTCTTTTGGGCTAAAGTACCTTTCTGGCAAATAGGACTGTCTGTAACTGGAAGAAAGTCTGCTTTCAAACTACTCCTTATGTTTCATACACAGTACACCTTTGGTCAGTAAGATTCAGAATAAGGAAAGACACTGCACTTCTTTAAAGGAGTAATACAAAACACTACAGCTGAACGATTGTTGTTACATACATGCATAGCTATAGCCAAGAAAAATGGACATGCAAAACCAGAGTCAAGAACAAGTGTTTCTTAGAGACTACTATGAGTTTCAAAATATAGATTATAGAGCTAGCAAACGGGATAATACCTTAGAAAAAGAGTAGATCATTGTCTGGAGAGAAGAAAGGAATTATTTCCTTTTCTCCTGAAAATATATCTAAATCAACCTTCCTCTATGGCAACAAAGTGCTGTAACCATATTCCACAGGGACAATGAATCCTCACACGTGTGCATGGAAGATTCTGAAAGTATGGAACATTAATTACCTGAGGTAGTCTTATAGGTCACAGAAGAGAGACAAAACTAATGTACAAAGACAGAAAAAATGAGCCTAAAGCCTTTGTCTCCACTTGAAAGTTCCAATCAAAAGTGTACAGAGGAACACATTTTACCTCAGTATCTCAAAGGGGCCACAGGCAGGCAAGCATGGAGGAGCCTAAGGAGCAAGGAGGAGACACAAGTGACACCAACTGAAGAGAAAAGAAAGAAGAGATACTAAATCCTCGATGTATTTTTATGGTCCTGCCTGCCCTTTCAGAAAAAAAAAAAGGCATTTCTTCACAGAAAGAGGTTTAAAGAATTCTTTCAGGAATTCCACATAGTCCAAAGGAGACTTCCCTCTCTAAAACTCTCAAAGGTTGGCTAGTTTTCATTTTCCTTCAGCTATTTCAATTTTTATCATTCTGCCTCCTGCTGAGAAACGTACTTGGAAGAATTTGTCGGTTCTTACAAACACCGAATCTGGGGATCACCTTGTTCTCTGCTATGGACACTCAACATCCACCAGCAGAGGATGGTATGAGGTCTAAGGTGAAACCTCACACAATTCAAGAGTGACAAAGATATACCATGCACACCACCACTTCAGCAAGTATTGTTGTCATACGTTCCCTGATGTCCAGAGATAACAAAGTGTAAGAGAATTTATTTATAATTGTTATGATATTTTTACATCTTTCCCTTTTCTGCCCCAGGAAGACAGGACACTGAAGGCTAAAGGCAGACAAGAAAGGAAACACTGAGGTGGAGACACCCAGCTGGAAACTCCCTGTTGGATCCTGTCAGGTTGTGTTGCCCTTTGTTATGGAGATCAGAACTGGGGCATCATTCTGGACATGAAATTCATCCCAGCAAATTAAAAAAAAAAAAAAAAGAAAAAGAAAAAAGAAAGAATAAAAAAGTAAATGATTCCCCCTCATACCCATTCAAATGCTCTACATGCCACAGAAAGAGGTTGTTACTTTTACAGCTGTTTTAAAAGACACTTTTCCATTTTCTTCATGTGACTACTTTTCACTCATTCAGCCTTTGTATGATGTGTTTAGCCCTGCAACTTTTCCAGATCCTACAGCCATCAGACCCACCCTAAACAGACAAAAAAAAATAAAATATCCTTCTAGTACCTGCTCTAAACCTGAGGAAAAATGTCTTCCATCCATGTGGAGTCTTTCTGATGTTCTCAGGAGGAAATCTATCATGCTACAGACCTAGTTTGCACCTCCAATGTCTCCTTAACGTACATTACTCCTTTAAATACATTACTGAGAAATGAAGAAAGTACTAACAGGATCTTCTACAGGCCTCGTCTGAAGCACCTGTCCATTGCGTGGAGAACTGTGCTGCAAAGTTCAGGTGCATCTGCAGTATCTGCAGTGTAAACGACACTAAGATGTTCATGTTCAAGAAGGAAATAAGTAACAAAATTTTCATCTTTAAAAGTGTTTGAATTAAAAATACTTTTTACTTTTTTTCAATTACTTCCCTTGGGAGTGTTCAGCTTTAAAGTAATATTTGGCAGTACTTTTCATTTCGTATTAAAGATCCTTTGGTACCTAATGAGAACCACTGATCTATTTCAGTAATGAAATGAAAAATGTTGATACACTCCTGAGGTAGCAAAGCTGTGCAAAAACAATTCCTGGATTACATTCTGAAAAGTCCTACTACAGTTCAAGTTTTAACTTGGTAATTGTTCATTTTTTTTAGAATTATAGGTCAGATGCAGATCAGTATAATATGGGATCTCTTTTAAAGAAATCTTCATCTCCAGTCTACTGATTTTTAATTTTTAAAACATTTAAAAATCACATCTCTACCTCTCAGATACAGTCAATAATTTTAATATACTCTTTTTTTTTTTGAAGGCTGACAAAGTCACCAGATGGGTCATAATGGAAACAATATCTTTCACCACTTTGTACCTGAGCAAATGACCTCCTTTCAAGATGAATTGTCCAGAAAGAAGATAATTGAATTACCTGAGTGCTGATCCACTTCAAAGGATGTTCTTTATAGGAAGCATAATCAGATTCTGATGCTTTGATCAAGGGAATCTATGAACCTGCTTGCTCGATCACAAACTCTACTGTTTGCCATGAAGAGATAACTAATCAATTACAGAACATACATCTGCTCTGAGTAACACTGATGGCTTGAGAGAAGTAATGCATAATTCAGAGAGTAAACCCCCCAGGAAAGCTGACAGTGGCTGTGGACCAAGGAATTTAAATGAGACAGAGGATGGCCAGTCTAGAGGGAAGTTGTTAATGATTAAATGGGAGTATCTACTGTGCCCTCATTTGAAACGGAACAGGACAGTGAAAGGAAGTGACTCATGCTCAAATCTGGTTAGTAATATGATCTGTCAGCACAAATCCTGCCACCCTTCCCGGGTCAGCTCCGCAGCAGAACCTGATTGTTTCTGCCAGTCCAGACTAAGGAACTGCCAGAGAAGCTTATACAAGGGCAGAGTTCATTTGCCCACCTTGTACGCCATGCACAAAGCTGTGTTTCCACAGCTTGTGCCATCTTTTCTCAAACTTACATGAAGTGGATGCATTGCTCCTTCATGACTCCAGGGCTTCCATAATTCATACTTTTCAGTGAGAAAAAAACTAAGGCATTTAAGAATATTAGAGAATGAAATTAATGGAAAATACCCTAGAAACAATTTTCAGACTATTGTTTCGATCTCTACTAAGTTTCTGGAAGCTGACAGAGGTATTTTCCTGGGTAAACTTACTTCGGACTTGGGAAAATGCTCCTATTTTGTGGAAGAAATGAGAGAGGTGATGTAAAAAGGTATTTGGCAGTAATGAAAGATATGAACAGATTGAATTTTCTTGTTTGCTATCTTAAAACGCATACAAGGTAAAGTGAATTAAAAAGGAAAGGCATAAGTGTAAAAGCAATGAGAGGAAATATTAAAAAAAGTTATTAAACCTATGGAACTCACTGCATAATAACAAACTTGAGTCCAAGACATGAATAAAATTGACAAAGGAGTTAGAAACTTATAAGAACATCATTATAAAATAAGTAGGTTAAGTTATTATTAGAACTTCTCATCAGTCTGTTTATAAGCCAACTACAGTCAAAGAAAGGGTTACAGACACAATTTTCTCTGTAGGAATAAGGTTATTCTGCAAGAAGTCAGCCCTGTCCCATTAACATCAATGAGCTTTCCCATTGAGTTCAAAGAGTAGGATCATGTCACAAGATTATTTCTTGCAAAATCCTGTGCTGTCTCTGACACTAAATTTGATTGATGGCATGTTTGATTTTGTATGCCTGTTTTTGTATTGTATGGTATGAACCACACTGCTGTTGAAATCAACCTCAGTTTCTGTTTAAATAACAACAACTGTTTATTACATTTGTAAGATACATGCATTTAACACATTCATCTTTATCACCACAAGGCTTCACACAAATACCATGAAGTGTCTGATACATATGATGTCTATATAACCTGCCTTAACTCCTTCCAAAAGCTTGCTACGTTTCTTATGCTGAAGACATTGCAAGGGAGAAATTAAAACTAGACTGAATATTTAAAATTCCAATGCAATAGTTCAGATGATAAAAATAAACAAAAACAAAAGAAAAAAAAAAGGATTGCAAAGGAAGTAATCTTTGCACCCTTATCTACTCTAAATAATCAGTTCTCTAAAAGATCCAAATGTCTTTCAAACTTCCTATTTTCCTGTATTTCCTAATCTTTAAGACTGTGTTTCATTACTTTGCCTTTGCTTAATGGTTCAATGGCCAGTCGTGAGCTGACTTCATTCACTGCAAGCAGGACAAGAGCTAACTGGGAAGAGATGAAGGTAGACCTTAGAATACAATCGCCTGCCATTTTGGCCTTGAATTGTAAGCATTCAGTGAAGACAGAAGAATAAATTTTCTGAGGTCTGGCCAAAATTTTGCTGAATCACTCAGGTGAGTTCCTCAGCCAAATCTGAGAACCTCTTGCTGGGAAAGGCTGAATATCTCTCGTGGAGGGTAAGCTTCACAAAGCTTGGGTACAACTACTAAAATTCAGTGGCAATAACAACTATCCACAGGTTTCTAAACAATCCAGTGATGTATGTGCACCTCTTATTTCTTCTCACATTTTGAATGTATGTGAAGTTGTTTATTTTGTTGCCTTTATTTCCAAGATGAAGGAAATCTACAGTCCATGACCAGAATTAACAACATTAAAAGAAAGGGAAAAGAAGCACAAGTCATTTAAATTCAGTTTTTATGCAGCATGCCAAAATAGGCTGAAGTTAAAAGTGATAGCAGTGCACTGAATGAATTGTAAGATTTGTTTTTATCTTTCTTATTGAACAGATTCCTGCAGTTTACTTTTTTGAGCATCTTACGGCATCTTTGGATCAGGCAACAAAGAAATTCCTTTTGGACACAGCATGTGGTCAAATGAAGATTCTGTTCAAAGTGACATGAAATCAGAAATATTGGCTATATAACAGGTATTGTCTTTTTCTATACCTCTGTTCTTCATTGTCAGTAGTCGCCATAACTGAAGAGACTCACTCACAAAGAAGTAAGAAATGTTCAAAGTGGGCAACAGATGCTTTATTAGAAGGCAAACCTTTCTCTTTTCTCTATTCATTTTATCCTAACACCAGCAGGTTTCCAAGGGGGAGAAAAAGCAGCTTTGAAGCTTTTTTTTTTTTCCTCCTTCCAACTGCTGTATTTTTTTTAGCGGTCCTAATTTCAAATGCTTTAGTGAAGTCTGACTTCGTGCTCTTATGCTATAAAATATTTAATGCTTTAATAGTAGGATGATTACCAGTTATTGTGCATTTTTTTCTGATTATTAATTGGACAGACAAGTCCCAGTTATCGGTACTTGCAGAATTCTCCTTCAGGACCCAAACAATATTCATCTTGGGTGGCAGGGAGCTACAGGGGGCCTTTGACCTGAGAAACAGGTCTGAGCCTGGGAACAGCTCACAGGTTTGTTCCAGTGTTCTATGTGAAAACAGTTTCACCTCCATAAGCATATGAAAATTGTGATGTTAACATCTTAAAAAGACTTACTACACTAAGTGCCTACTCAGGCTGACCTCTTCAGTCAGAGTTTTGCTCAATAACTGAATATTGAATTGGACCCAAAGTAAAACAGCAGCCAGATACTAAGCTGGGGTAAACCAGCTTTGTTCTACAGAAACCCATCTGCACCCCACCTCAGCATTCCAAATGTTGATGTCACGTGATCAACAAAACAGCATCCCTGGAGCCCTATTCCAGATACAAGCTTCATCACACTGCGTTGAAACTCAGAGCTGTTCAGCGTAATAACAACACAGAAAAATAGCAGGACCAGCACATTCTTATATTCCATGTCAATGAACAGAGATGAATAGGCATAAATAGAGCTTAATACCTATTTATGAGACTACACAGGAGCCATGGGGATTGGATATACATCAGCATTGTGTATATTCTTTCCACGGAAGCACACAAACTGCCATTCAACATGGAAGTTTTGATTATACCAGCAGAAGTATCAAAGTAACAATTGCCTAACTTGGACCCAAAGACATAAAAACCCATGAGGAGTTAGTAAAAGACTGCAGTCAGCAGCGGGAATTACTAAAATACAATTTTGTGTAGCACATCCCATTTGGTGTTACTCTAAAACTGCCTTGGGAATGAATATCTTAATTCATTAACACCCGGTCAAGTTATATATTCTGTTCAATTGCTGATAACATGCCATCCCCAGACATTGCTCTCCATCTGAACATCTTAACGTGTTCAAGAACATCGAAACAGGAAAAACAGGAGTAGATCCACACTGCTTCTAAGGGTACTGGGCCAGGAATCAGGGAGCCAGAAGCAATGAGAAACCATTGAGCTGTTTAACTTTCAAGGGGATTCACTGATTCTGAAGTCTGATTTCTGCTCACAGGTTTATTATCCAAAGGGTGATTTCCTCTTTGGCAAGGAAGCTGTAAGAGCGATAATTTAAAAGTTACAGCATATAAAATGTAGAATTAATACCTTCACCTGACCATGGTCACTATTACATTCTTTTGAGGATATATTCATAACACTGAAGTATCCATCTCAAATTAGCAGAATTTCTTGTTCATTCTATGGATGGAAGAGGACGATATAACGCAAGGCATTCATTATGCAACACACTGTGAAACATGGTGAAATTGTTGAATGGCCCCTTCTAATAGTTCAATAATTCCTTCTGCTGAACAAGAAGTTCCACGGAATGAATTTTGGAAAGCAAGTGTTGAGTGATAACAAAGAAAGAAATGGTCAAGCTGCAAGGTAAGTACGCAGCAAGCAGAAAAAATAATTTAGCTGGAATTTGAAAAAATCTGTTAGGAACAACCAATTCAATCTTAGACCGAGTAAATGGAACATGATTGATTTCTTTATTTATTTTAAATTGACTTCAGGAAGGACAGCATTTGCCTAGTCTATTATTAATATTTATTCACATAAAAGTAGCCACGACAACTCTTAATGTATAGAAGTGATTGGGACTTTATGTTAAATTCCAACTAACCTGCTTCTTGAATTGCTACACTTCAGTATTGAGCGAGTTTCCAAAAGCATGCACAGGGCAAGAATGTCCACAGACAATACGACTGCTCACTTCATAATTTGTCCTTCCCTAGAAGTCTCCTATTCAAAGAATGCTTCTATTCTTGCCTCTAAATGCATGCATAAATCCCACTCACATATGTGGAAAGAGAGGAGGGACACAGACCCCTTCTGATATCATGACTGATGAAGTTCAGCCCCCAGGCAACTAACTTCATAGTAGCAGATATCCTCTTAGGATTATCCCAAGCTACTAGACAATCTCTTAGAGTTTTAGCTGAAGGCTAGGGTTTAGAGGCACCCAAGTAGTAAAGCATTAGTAGCCCTGAAATGCTAAAACTTCCAGGGAAATAACATTTGAAGGAGGACAGAGTTATTTTCATCTGCTATCCACTGCTGAGAGCAAGCTTTTAGCTCAGTGCTGAGGTCTGAAGATCCTGAGAAAGATAGGCCCTTGCACTTACATGATCATCACCTATATCAAACAACTCAAACAAAAAAGAACATCTCTCATGTAAATCTCTTCAGAAAATGAATAGAAAGACCTGAAGAGGTTAAAGGCTACAGCTTTCAGAGCTTTTATTTGTACCAAGGAAAAAAAGGAGACAGTGTTCAAAAGTTTTATTCTTAGGCCATTTTCAACAATTCCCTTTTAAAAATCCAGCTTTTATGAGAACACTCTTACCTTATTCAGAAAGTTCACAAATAAAGAGCTTCTTTTTCGTTTCCCGTACTTATGTGTGTGTGTCTGAGAATAACAGCAAAAGTGTAAATCTTTCACTTGTTCTCTATGTACTCCCATAAAGCAAATACCATCTGAAGAACTGGAGGGGGTGTCCATTTAAGGTCTGTTCTGTTTAAGATTTAAAGCTTTCCCTGACAGCACCTCTCAATTAGACTTTCACTTCAAGTATTAGAATAATTGTTACAAGATACATATACAGTCACCAGCGCTTTCCGAGTATGTTTAAACACAACACAAACATACACACTTGTGTGTGTATATCTCTCTCTCTCCATGTAAATACAGGTGAACAACTCATCTAACAGTCCAGACATCTTTTCTATACCTGAAGATGTATACATACCTACAGCAGGCCATATTTTATCTAGTTGTATCCTGACTCTTCTTCAGTGAGTCACTGCTCTGAGAACATATATTTCAATCAGCTTTTCAGAAAAGCAATCCAGATATCTCAAGAGGAATGAAAAACATACCTTCCAAGCACACCCATGGAGAAAGCTGCTGATTTTTGTGGATTCTCCTTTTTCTGATATTATTGGCACTTAAAAATTCTTCCTACTACCAGGACCCTTTGATCTCTACAACTTAGTGCCAAAAGATTTGCCCTCTGTATGTTTTGAGAACTTAAAAAGGATTGTTTAAGGAGGGCAGCTTCTGTGTAACTGCACATTAGCTATATTCGGAATGATTATGGCTTTCTTAACATCAGAATGATGGGTTATTAGCAGTATATTAAGGTTCCTAGGCTGGGAAAATTGCAGTTCCTCTCTGGATCGCAACAGTAGAATCTATAGTAAAGAGGAGGAAACTGTTGGTTCACTGCTGCATTATTAAATCGAAGACTGTTCCTTATGGGATTTATGCAATGGTTAAATGCTCACTCACTCCCTACTCTATGCTACACCTTCTTTTATTATTACAGCAATATGACTCTGAGTCTTTCCTGTACTGAGGAGTCGATGACAGGAACATGTCAAAAATTAGAACACATCTCAGACAGGAAATAATAACAATCCTGTCATTACGGTAGGACCTGCTATATTAAAAACCCCACTTTATAAATCAGTAATTATCAAAGGTAATACTAACTACTGTTAATGTGTATGAATAGCTAAAAAAATAAACATTTATAGATAAATATAGAAAAGTACTTGTGGTGACTAATGTGACTACTGGAGCTCTATAGAAGAGGGAAGTTAAAACATCAATATCTCTCCAAGTTTCTATCACATCACAGACTTGGGGGCGATGGTGGGAGTCCTGGCTACAATGCAGGGTGGCTAGCTGAAGGTATAGGTCACCTATATTTCTTTTATTGCCTGCTGGGTGTTCACACCATCCCCCTTTTTCTCTCTTACCTTTTTCCCCTGACCATTACAGATATCAGTCTTGCTAATTCTGTTCCTCTTTGTTAATATTTTGATTCTGCCACTAAAGCCAAGATTTCATTGGAATTGTAAAAACAGAAGAACCTCAATTTTTTCTTACTTTCCTTTATTTTTTTTATTATTATTATTTATGTAGAATACTGTGATGCCTGAAAACTGAAATTCTTCCATGTACTTTCCTCAGAATACCTTGAATAATATACCTGCATGGATGACGCGGGATACGTTACCCTGGTAGCACACATCTAAAGCTATCAGCATTCCAAATGCTATCTGGCCAGTCTCTGTGCACAAAGATAAACAATAATTCAAACTGTGCATAACTTCAGCCTGTTAGCTGCTACATACACAGATGATTTCAGTCTGCCATGGTTTCAAAATTAAAAAAAAATATTTAAAAATTTTTTGTAGTACTATAATAAATAAATGTTACTCTGCTCATTCTGGACCCGAGTATTCTTCAGTTACTCATTTCCATAATAGTTGAATTGGAAGGAATTGGAACTCAAAATAAGATCAGTATCAATTGGCTGATGAGTTTTTCCCTATTCTCTTGAACATAACTTAGAGGAACATTTGATCACTACCAAATTTCTAAAGGGAATACCATTTCAATGTTAAGACTAATGAGACTAGTTTAATCTCATCCCTATAAACAAATCAGCTTAAGCCTAATGAAATCTTATTTTTGTAAATTAATGCACAAAGGAAACAGTTCAGTGTAAACAGACTTGTAGTATGCATTGTTTAGAAACTATTGACTTTCGAATTAGCCTGCTTTTCAAACATTTCACGTCAAAAATATAGTCAAAATGCAAATGTAGCATAAACGGCTCTATAATAAATGCTCATTCAACATTTATTCTTTCTCAAATCATCTTTTAAAGCTCTTTCATGCTAATGTCTAGAAGATGTGACATTAGAAAAATTGCTTTGACATGCTAAGGGGCTCCAAGATTAACAAAAAGAAAAAGAACAAGATAAAGCTTTCAAAAGACCTATTTCAGAGGAATTATTACTTCCTTTGAAAGTCTTCCAAGGTTGCAGTGCATTTAAGCTTGTTGGCATACATGTAAATGAAGGACTACAAAAGTATTCCACTAAATACAACTTGAATTAAACCTTCAGGCTAATGTTAAGGAATGAGGATAAAGGCCGGACCCTAGGCTGGCAACAACTCATTTAAAATGCGTTCTTTATTTGAGGACATCAGTAGAGGAGAATTACTCAAAAAAAAAAATCTATACAAGAAATTATAAATGTAATTCCCATACAAAATGGCTTGGACTGATGGACCTTTATGACTGAGCAACTAGCATTCTAAAGGGGGATATTAATGTGCTATGAGCAATGCTGTAAAACGGAAACGGTCTCAGCTGGTAACTTACTCCCCTTACATGCAAACATTCCACTCCTCCACCAAAAAGTCCTGATTCCATAACAACTAAAAGCCAATGGGGATGTGGTTATCATGAAAAAAAAAAAAAGTATTTTGACTTGTAAGCCTTAAACCGTGATGTACCCCTCAGTCCCTTGACGTCCAAGGGAATGTTACATGTAGTTGCAACTTTCTCTTCAAAGTTCATCATGAAAACATCATAGAGCAGAAAGTCTGCAACTGCAGAGGTTTGCATTTGCCCAACTGTAAAATAAAACTGATCATCAACCCAATTCTACCATCTCTTCCCAAGCAGAACTATTCAAGACTTTTGAATCTTAAGAATAGATTGTAGGATTAATGACACAAGGCCAGAATTAAAAACAAACAACCAAACCAAACAAAACCCCAAACAAACAAACAAACCAAACCCATAAAAACCCAAGCCTAAGAACTGCAGGTGTCTGATTGGGACAGACAAGAAGTATGAACATCTGACAGAATTCTGATCATGAAAATTCTCCCTTAGTTGCCCTGTGGCCCAACAGAGATCAAAGTCTAGAGACACATCTTTTTACTGTAAAATATGCCGAGTGCCCAATGTTACAGGAGAATGGGAAATCCCAATTTATACTCTTACTGCTGAATTTATATTCCTCATCTCCCATAGGCTTCTTACATGGCCATTGTGCATCCTCCTCTATCTTACCACAACTTTCCACAGAAATTAGATTGAATAAATAATTAGCCACAGAAATGTATGGAAATATGTAAGCAAATGCAGTTGCAAACCCCGAAGAACTAACATTGGGTTGCTTTTCAACCCCCCAGTTCATTACCTTCCACTCAGTAACATGCTAGTTGGCAGCACAATACCTGCGTGATAAATTTCCATTTAATGGCAATTATGGTTCCATGGGCCTTTTTCAATATTGCTTTGTTTTATTAAAGAAAACAAATTCAGTTTATATTCAACAGTACTTGCAATGCATGTTATAAAGCACTAAATGCCTCACATTTAAACATTATTTTGCTACTAGTGATCCTAGCCTGTTACACAAAACCTGTTCTTGCCAGGAGATTACATCCTTTTCTCACCTTCCTATGTATCAGACTTTTCACGCTGGTCGTTCTTGCCAGCACCTCAAGAGATCCACCTGCACAAGTAGTAACATTGCATCCTTATCTTCTCCTTGCCTTGCATTCGCTCACATACTCACATTTAATTCACTGTCTTTCTGCTCTGTTAAAGCTATTTTTTCCTAGAGTATAAAGATACATGGACTGAAAGCAATCCAGGATAGACCAAAGAAAAGCCAGGGAAGGAAGAAGAGGATTGGTACTTTATGGGGTTCTTCACCAAAATCTGGCTTCTAGTGAAAGACACAGCCACTTATTAGACTGTCTCTACGGTGAAAATCTGGCCAGGTCTCTGGTCCTATACAGATGGGCCAATTCCTACTTAATACCTCCATTAAATAATATACTACATTTAAAGGTATGTTTGCAGCTACATTGCCTCATAAACAGCAGTTTGTGCTATCATAATTTTTATTGCAGATCACAAACTACTGCCCTAAAAGAACCACATGACCTCAATGGCAGTTGCAAGAAATGGTGCTGCAGGACACCCTTTTCATAAGGGGCACGACCTTCTCTAAGCAGACTGATTTGGAAAAATCGTTTATTAACATTCTACATTTACACGAATATTGGTAAAAATGTTACACCAACAACATATGGCAGAATACTTAGCGATGTATTGCCAGGAAAATATGATTTAAGAGAAAAAACTAATGAGGAACATCTTCTTTAAACATTTTCTTTTTCCAAAGCACCTCCAGATTACATACCACTTTCATACGCCAGTCACCTGAAAAAAATCTCCTGTACTTTCAACAGCTATGCAGTTATTACCTCATTGTATACTTGTGGTGTGAAACTGGAGTTTGGGTACTTTTCTATTTCACTATTCAGAAATTTAGAACCATTAGTAATATAATTTATTACTACAGCAAGTACTAGATGAACTTAAGATCATGCTATATCCCATCAGTAAAATCAGAAATAGCAATGTCCATGCAGAAAGCTGAACAGCATGAAGTCCGTGATCAACTAAGCCTCCACTTAAGCTGCTAAGACATCTCAGTGCACATATCTAATTGATGAGCCCAATTTAAGGAAAAAAGTCTATCCCTAGTATTATAATGTAATTCAATCCTTGAAGTACTGACCATTGGAAGTGTTATTGCAGCTTAAAAATTGAATAATTCTTCACTACAAAATGTGTTCATACTGTCTCGCAGAAACCCTAAAACAGGGGTTGTATGAGCTACAAAAAGAGAACAAAAAAAATCTGCCTCATTTTAGCCTTACACTTTTTAATTCCCCCCAGAAATATCACTTGATATAATTAGGGAATTTTAGATGCAACTCTATAGATTTCTGTTTCTTAGCTCACTTTCTCTCAAGGGAAGGAAGGAAAGGCTCCTGAGATGAATGTAAGGCTGACAGCATTTGCTTTGGTTGCACTCATATTCCACCTGAACACTGAACCATAAAAAAAATGAAGCTCTTTGATGCAGTCTTCCATTCATCTGCCTGTAACACAAAATGTCTGGAGCAAAACATCTTCTAAGCAGCTAGTTTCCTGGTACTGGTAGCTCACCTGAGACTTTGCTGAGCAGGGAATTAAAAGAGATCATCTCCATAAAAATCTGCTTTAGCTAGTAGCTTTGATGGGTCCAATAAATTTTGTAATAGCAATTTTTATTAAAAAGTGCCCTTCTTCCCAAGATTTTGTGCATGGCAATAAAATTACAGGGAAGCACTTCAGAATATATCATGTTATGCTATTTTCTCACTGTACAGATGCAGAAGCAACTTTTGTTGGCAGAAATAAGCACATATTTTTATGATATCAATGTGGCTGACTGATGCACAGTATGCTGAGTGGACAGGGGAGCGGTCCTGGGAAAAGTAACCAAACGCAGTGCAATTAAAATGCTCAGTAATCCACCAGCTGTATGACATGTTTTCCAATAAAGTTAAATCCCTTGCCATTCTTGAGAATATTGAGAATTTTGTGAGTGTTACTTGACAGAAGTGAAAAATTCTCTCACTTCTGCTTCTCCGCTAGGTATCTCATTTGCCGAGAGAATAGCCTGTTCTTTAAAAACAACCTTCAGTAACTTTCCCGCTTCAGTTTGATCATTGAGGGTTTTCCATGCTCCATCCCTGTGCCTTGCTTCATTGGGCTAGAACTATTCATTGCTGATGGCCAAGGTTCAGTCTTGCTGCTAGAAACAGCCACGTCGAAGGCTACACTGCCAAGCAGTATGTCACACAAACACACTGAGAAAGTCACATTTGTAACTTAGCAGATGCATGTCCCAAGCACTGTTCGCCTGTCTGGATTCTACTATACCTGAAACACATCTAATGGACAAAAAAAAAATAATCAAAGTGTCACTGTTCAGCACTTAATTCTGGCCCAGCTTCGTTTTAGTACTGTGAAAGGCTTTGTACATACCAAACAGATGCCTTTCTCTCTGTTTAGCAAGAGTTGACGTGTCTGTAAATTTTAACAGCCATCTTCTTGCAATTATCAAATATGATACCCTGTGAATTACAAATCATTTGACTGTAAAATAAATTTACCTTCATTAGTATCAAGGTAGAAATACCCCACAAAAAAGCTTGGGGGAAATCAGTCTTTTAAACAGCAAGCAATTCAAGTCTGAAAAAAAAAAAATGTATTCTGTGCTATGATTTAGAGCAGTTCATCTTTTTACACTACTGTTTCTTGGATACACAAACAAGATTATGGGGGATCAACATATAGATGCTTCGTACCAAGAATTCCATAATTATGCCTTTATTTCTAAGGCTAAGGCATACAGTGCTTTCATCTGTGGGTGCTACCTATTTTTCCTAATTAGCAGTTTGAAAGTGAATGCCAGAGTTTTGTAATGCAGAGGGAGTGCTTTCTTCTCATCTCAGTCTTTTCCAAATGTCCTGTCGACTAGCAGGAATCTTTGAAGTTGTTCTGTGACTCTACCCCTTGAATCACAATCATGTATGAAGGCTGTTACTCATTCTTCTTTTCGCCTCTTATTTTTCCTGTCTCCTGAAGTAGGCAGTTATTTGTCCATTATAAAACATTCTTTGTCCATACTCCAGAATAGTCACAGAAGAATTTAAACCCAAGAACTTCTCATTTGAAATATAACTTGGCTGCACATTGCATAAAAATTCCTCATGTCTATAAATAGGCAACATCATTTTAAGCAAAGAATCTGATTCACTGAATGGCTGCCTTCTGATTCAGTAGCATAAGCACCGAGTCAGTGCAACCCACCTTCTTCTGTGGGACACCGAGCAAGTGCTGCTCCCCGTCCCTCAAGGGGTGTGTATCAATACACACACCTTGCTTTCTACCTGCCCCCCCATTTATACAATCACACAACAGCCCAGGCTGGAAGGGACTTTGAAAGATCATTCAAAAGATCTGCTACATTCATCTGAAGAGTTGCAATATGTCTCTTGACAGATGGCATTTTCTTTGAGACTTACTTTCTGGTACAAGCGTTTATGGTTTAGACCAGGAAAAGAGGACATTAATTAAGCAGCAAAAATTCTACTGAATACAGAGACTGCCCTTCCATTAGCCAACCACTCATCAGGCTTCAATGGGGTGTGTTCGTTTAGAGCAGAAGTTGCAATGGCTGTTGAAAGACTGGAAGGATAATATCCCATAGCTGTCTGATGGGCTACTCAAAGCAAAGTGACTCCTCCGCTGTCCGTTTCAGTGGACGGGTGTCTCGCTCACTAGAGTCATACAGTTGACAATCTCAATAAGTATCTTCACAAGAACAGATGAGAAAACTTTTTAATTCAACTTTCCTCTTGGAATCCCTGATGAGAAGTGACAAAAATTCACTCTGCGACACTGTGTGTAAATAGAATTTCCAGACCTTATGCTCTGTCTGGAAGGTATCACAAGCTCTAGTGAATACTTTCAGTGGCCCACCTAGTGATATGGTTTAGATAGATTTCCTCTGGCTTAGCATGTTATATTTTCTACAAACTGGTGCAGAATTCTCATTTTCTCGTAAAATTTAAATACAGCTTTTGCCTACCTCAAATATTTTCTGACTAAAATTTCTTCCTCAGGCAACTGTTACATTTTAGTCCTCACTAAAAATATCCTGACCCTTAGGAATAGAAACCAGCTTTACCGTTTAAGACTTGGCACTTAAACCTCTCCCATGCACAACAGTTAAACTCTACACACTTTATAGCCCTGGCTAAGAACTGTTTACACTACTTTGTGACTAAACCAAAATGAACCGGGCAGAAAAGCATAAACTACTTCAGCCTTAAAGTGGGCAGAGTTAGGCATTGGTGCCTTGTTTGCATGAAATTATAGTTTTGTCTTTTTACAAACCACACAGCATTATAAATCTAAAAGCAAAATAACACGCTCACTCTAAGAAAGCTGCACTCACCTTTCCTCACTAGACTAACAGCTTCATCTTAAAGCATTATTGGAATTGGGTTTATATAGTTTGTATACAAACGAATTCAGAAATTTATATACTATGAAAAACATCTGTGGATCATTTTTTTCAACAGTTTTATGAAGAAAAAGATGGTATGGCACAAGCTCGGTAAGAAAAAAAAAGTAGTGAAAAAATAGAGAAAATTCACATTTCCATTTGTCCACATTAAGTAAAATTGTTATTACTGCGAGTCTTCAAAGTCCAGAGTTAAATTTCAGTGTAAGAGCAAAATCCTGAGCATTTTGTAATTAGAACTGTTATGTTAAAATAGACACTTTTTTTCTCCCTGTTTCTATATGAGACGTTCTCTTAAAGTGGGAGATATCACATGTAGCACATAACTCTTCCTGGAAGAAAAGGAGCTCCGTTTGTTGAGAAACACTCAGACTTGTCACAAAGCACTACCATGGACCCTTCAGTCTTCTAAATAAACATTCTGCCTTCATTCTGCAGACACTTATGGCATAATTAAACAGCTCTTGTCTCTTGTCCAAACATCCATTGAAAGACTTCAAACGTCAAGAGGGTAAATTGACTCTAGGAGACTGACAAGGTGCAAGAATAGAAGAACAAAATAATCTTCCTTACTCCTGACAACATGGGAGTTCCTAGAGAATGTGGCATTCTGCTCCTTCAGGACTAGATAATGACTAATCTTATCTTCCAGCTTGATCAACTGTGTCTTGCAACAATGAAAATAAAATATTTTTTTTTTCCCAACAATGTTCTGAGTGTAGTGGGAAAACATCTATGGGCCTAACAGCTGTCATAGAAAAGCAGTCTTTTTCACACTGGTGTTGTGATGCCATTGTTGGTCCTCCAGTTCTGTATTATCATTCTGTCACGAGTCAAGCCCCAAAACGTTGCTCCATGGAGGCTCAAACAGATGCCCACATTCAAATCCCTCCTGTATTTGTAGACACATCTCTGCAATGACAGTCAAAGCTGCCAAGCTAAACTAGTTCCACTGTTTCACTCAAGCTTCAAGTGTGCCATCCTGGTCATGCTTTGCAGCAGGGTCTACGTGGTAACCAACTGCTTGAAACCACAGACAATTATGGCACATTAGAGGGAAGTATAAGGGTTTGCTAACCTGAACCATGGTTCTCATGAGATAGCAGTGACATCCCACCATGTACAGCAGAAAAAAAAATTCCAGTATCTGTAGTGAAGGCCAAGCACATCACAGTAGGACACATTTATCTGAAACATATCATGTCTAATTTAAACTACTGCACTGCTATCCAAGAACCCTAGTTAAAAAGAACCTGAGCAAACTTTAAAAAGCAGCATCATTATGCTATCACACACTGCTGGAGAAAACATAAGCAAACTAATCTGATGGCACACCCCCTTGCAGACAAATGCTTGCACACACTAAATGAAGGCATTCAGTGTTCTTAAATATCATCCCAGCGGGGGGGGGGGGGGGGGGGTAAGCTACGGCCCCCCGAGGGGTGTGGTCCTTTGTTAAAAAGAGAAGACCCCCGAAAATTTAATTTTTAA